>VZTL01077554.1:1833-18948 GCA_013400535.1 Scopus umbretta | reverse complement strand
GGATTTTTTTGCAAGATTAAAAGGCTTAACTACTACATCCTAGCCAGATTCTGACTCAGCTCATTACATCATAAACTCATAAAGTTCATCCTGTAAAAAGTATTATATCCTTTCTCTCCTCAGCTGTTTGTTAAGTGTCACTGTGCCCTGGCATGCAGCTGCCGTATCCCATTAAAGAGATAGTTTAAATGATGCTTATACAAAATACGGTATTTAATAACATAGCAAAGATACTTTGTAGTTCTGGATTAACCCTGAGGGCTTTCCCTGCTATTTTATACCTGATCCTTCATGGTGTAATTTCTCTCTCTTATCCATCTCCCTAAGCTTTCAGCTGTTTTTTCAGTTTTACGCTCCCATCCTGCCTTCATTCCTTCCCTCATTTCCTTTTTCCAGTGCTGCATTTTGCTGCATTCAATGCTTAGGGCTCTAGCCCCCAGAGACAAATCTTTTCCATGGAAGAATCAGCTTGCGTGTTCTCTCTCTGTTAAAAAGTATGTTTTTCACTTTCATGATTTCAGAGAAAACTTGATAATGTGAACCCAGTGAATCTTCACTGCAAGCTCAAAACCCAGAAGTTTAGAAATCCTGATTTCTAACTCAGGTTGTGACTTTGGCAGGCGCCGCTTACTATTTTTGAACTAGATATTTGTTTTATTCTAACATTGTTTACCAAGTCCCTCTGGGATGTGAGCACACCTTCTTCCACTGGCCCGTTTCCTCATAGGAAGCTTTATAGAAAGTTAGTTCATCACTCAACTGTTTATGAAGATATGCCAGTTCTTTTTTTCACACTCACATCCATACTGTAGACAACTTCCTCCTGATGAAGAGCTACCTTGCCAGCAGACCTTCTCCTAAGAGGCACCAACACAAAGAAATTTCCTGAAGTATAACACCTTGATTAGCTCAGTCAAAATCCATGGTGAGCACATAGCTAATGTGATTAATCAAGCATAGCTAATAGTCATTGGAGTCTGTCAGGAATTTTTCTTGAAGCAAGGATAGATCCAATGGATTCTAGTTATGACTTTGTCAGATCCATTCTGTATCTCAGGACTAAACCTTTCTTCTTAAAGGAGAAGCTTGCCAGGGAAGCTGCTGTTTCCTTTACCGTGTTTGCACAGCTAGAGAACAGTGGAGTTCATTCTGTAAGTGGAAAAAAAGAAAGGACAAAAAATTATACACAGTTTATCACAGGTATCACAAGTCTAGAACACATATTAACTGTGGTTTTCTTATCAGAAAAAGCTAAGTAAATGTATTTCCGACAACAGTTTTATGAAGTGCTTTGAGAAATGGAGAGAAAAAACTATACAAAATAAAATTATTTTTAGTATAGGTTCCTATTGAATTTCTGCGGTAAAGTACAATCCTTATAAGATTGCTTTATATTGCATATTTTGTGGAAATAGACTTTTTTTCTTGTTCTTCATCTGTTTTAACATAATAGTTCCTATAAGTAGATATCACACATGCAAGTTATTTGTAATAAAATGAAAACAAACACCTGTAAATAATCTAATTAAACTGAAGTGAGGTTTGCTTTTTTTTATTCAATGCCAATCATTCCGATTTCCATACCTGCCACCTAATAACCTCAATTTACTGGTGTTAAAGAATTGTTCTCTGTAACATTTTTAATATTGGCCAAAGTAATTTTCAAGAAGCAGAACCAGAAACCAGAGATTTCCCCTTTCTGCTGTAATCCTTGCATCTACTTTAAGAGCACCGTGCTCTTCATGCTAGCTGATCCAATAGGCTAATAACATCAGTTGTTTGGCATCCTCAGACAGGTGAATGGGGAATAATTCTTGCTGGATCCTGGGGTGCGATCCCTTCCCATCCTCTTGGCAAGCTGAGGACATACATGTTATGTCTGCAACACTTCACTAACCAGTGTGAAAGCATGGGGCTTTCTGTGGCATGGCCTTTCTCCTGATGTTGACCTGTGCCCAATAGTACTTTCTCAAATAATTGCCAGGCATGGTTCAAGGCATAGAAAAGCCCAGGGATTGGTCTCAAAAACATCTTGGATGCAGCTGCAGCTTCAGGTGAAGAAACAGTTCAGTTGAATGGATGCAGGTCACTGTACATCGCTGTACACTGTTCCTGCCAGGATGAGAGATGACTCCCAGCTTGTTTAATTCATGAGTTTAGACATGGAAAATTCAGCCAGATTACTCCATGAGGCAGCTTTCCGCCCTGGAACTGGAGCACACTCGCCTGTACCCTGTTTCCATGCTGGCAGGAACCTGGGCTGCTCACAGATCCTCTGCACATCACAGCTCTCTTCCAAGGGATGCCAAAGTCCATGGGTCAGCCACTGGAGACAGCTCCTCTTGGGAAACACAATCATTTCTCCCCATTGTAACTGTGCAGAGTACTGGGACCAGGCAGACACTAGGCAATAGGAACTGTTTGGTCTTCTGTTAAAATTTTAATGTCATAGGAATATTGATGCCATTTTAAACAGCTATAGTAAATGGTCTGAAAACAGCCCTCTGCCTCTCTCACCCTACGTACAGAGTGCAATAATGCTACTCTTCCTCCTTGAAACACTGTGATGAAATATTTTCTGATCATCTGGTGCTGTTA
Organism: Scopus umbretta; assembly: GCA_013400535.1. Taxonomy (NCBI): domain Eukaryota; kingdom Metazoa; phylum Chordata; class Aves; order Pelecaniformes; family Scopidae; genus Scopus; species Scopus umbretta. The sequence continues at coordinate 16,350 of VZTL01077554.1, read as the reverse complement.
TTAGCAGAATACGTATATTTTTGAACTACAGGCTGGTACTTTCTTGGTGGAAACGTGTTTGTGTGCCCACACACAAATACTGAGAAAAGTGAGAGAAATGTAGCACATGAGAATGAGTGGTGAAACTTGCTGTTTTAACAAGTTGGAAATGAAAACATAATGTGGTACACAACTCATTAATTAATTTTATTACAACTTTATGTCAGTTTTTATTAGATGTTTTTATTGGATTAGGAATTGCATTTTGAGATTATGTTAAAAATGTGATAGTGTTTGCCTATTCTCACAGTAGATGTAAAATTTAAATGGTCTTATTTTAATACATATTTTTTCTATAATTTAGCTTTTGCCATTTGGCAAACTCTTTAGAGTCAAACATTTGGCATAAAATCAAGTCTAACTCTTTACAGTCAGAGATTAATGATCTGTCCATAAAGTTTCTTTACTGTATGGTTAAATCCCTTAGCATCAAGTGCTTCCACTTACTAATGTTACTGTAGCAGTTTGTAAATGACATTTGCAAATAGCAGTCTTTTTATGGTGGTCCTATGGCACAACTAGCTCCAGTGATCCTACCTCTTCTTCTTTCTTGCAATTAAAAGAAATATTTTAATCCAAATGGTACATCTGTCAGGGAACTGTCAAAAAGAAAAGGCTAATAGGAATATCCTCTCATATGCTCTGAAAGAATCTTATCACATGTATGGATTTAGCAAACATGCACTGTCAGTTGATGCAAGAAGAATTAGCAGTCATGCAAGAGTTTTCATTGATTTAGACAGTGATCAAGAGAAGACTCTGTACTGCTACTGTTTTCCTTTTTTTCTTCCAGCCACAGAGAGCCTCTGTTCTCAGACGAGGTCTGTGTGTCAATTCATAAAAAGGGAAGCCATCTCTGCTGTCACTGGCTAACGTTCAGTTTTAATAAGCATTTAATTGATCCAAGTCTTTACTGTTATTAAAATGCATCATAGTATATCACATTGGATACCTTATATTTGATACTTGAAACTTTTAGTTATATAAGGGATATAGCAATAGGGAAATTAAATTTAGTGGTTAAAGAATAATTTTAACATAGCTGATTTCTGCTATACAAATACAAGTTCTATTGATTTCAACATTTTTTTTTCTAAAGGAAAAATTGTCTTCTTGGACTCATTCTTTAACTTGTCCGATCAAAACTACCATATTCTAGCTGAAGCACAAAATAGGTTAACTGTATTTAATTTTAAGCCTCTTCCTAATGCAATTGGTAAAGGCTTTATTTGCTTCCATTTTTTATACCATTAGGAATTCTTCTATGCATTCTCAAATAATTATGTACCACCTATGAAGACTCATGAGAACAGTTCATACTCTGAGCCAGTGATACTCTGCACCAGTCAGGATCAAGTCCAGTGCATGTGTCAGAAGTTAGGATGATTTCTTATAGCACCACAGGTACGCATTCATTGGAAGGGTAAGGTAAACATCTGTGGTTTTTTGATAGAATCTCTGCAAAATTTGAATGGCAGTGTAATCCCATTATATTGAAGAAGCAGTTCTAAGGCCTGTATTAACACTATTTCACATTAAAAATAATTTATTGCAGTGTTTGAATTACTTATTACTTCTTTAACTTATTAGACTTCATACCTATACTTTAATATTTTGGAGTTTTTTGGCTTGGTTATAGAGTAATTACTTTCTAACTGTCCTTTTTGCTATGTCTGTTTAATTTCACAGTTTTAAAACTGAAGGTGAAGTACATGGTTGGTTTACTACTTTTTAAATCAATCTGTACATTTCTGTGTTGATCCTACAGGCTTACATGTAAATACACCTGCTATTGAATTCTATTAACATCTTTACTAGAATATTTTTCCTTGCCTTTCTACTTTTTGCTCATGCGACTCACATTGTATTTGCAGAAGATATTCTCATTCTCCAGGTATTTATAGAGACCTTTTTTTATAACTATTTATGAAAAGAAACAAATGTCAAGACCTGAAAGGTTTCCATGTCATGGAACTCCACCAAAAGAGAATGAAATATGGAGAGTCTTGGAAGGTGGACATTCTATGAAAAAATACAAGTCAACTGCAGAGAACTAATTATGGATATATAGACCATGCCAGTAGAATGAAACAATTGTTCCTATCAGGGGACAGACTCAGTTATTGGTAAGCTTAATTCCATGTACTCGCAGCCAGATTGTGTTTACAGCTTCAAGGAAGAAAAGTTTGTCCCCACTATTCTGTATGAGATATGGGTTTGGGATATGGCTACATGAATGGAATTGCCCTGAGACAGAAAACTCAAGCATAAACTTGAAAGTAAGAGCATTGGGGCATTTGTGCAACAACAGCTTTCTCAGAAAATATCTGCTTTGAGCAAGGAAGAAATTGCTCTGGTTGGGAATTGGGATAACATTTTGTTCTGTATAAGAGATTCAACTCAGACTGAAGGGTTATGTGATCAAAATCTGTTTGCTTAAGGACATGTAGAATTTTCCCAGAATATCCTGTTCATAAGTCTATGGCTTTAGAAATAAGGAAACTTGAACAATATCTGCAACCTAGTAAAACCCCATCTCTTTAAAATGAAGTGCAAAATTTCCATTGAAGCCAATGACACCAAGATTTAACTTCTGAATATACCAGGAAAAATGAATTTCACTGCTAAAGCGTAGCCTTCATAATACATTTCATTTCAGATTTCACTGGACCTCACACAAACCTGACTGATGGAATGGAATAGCTTTAATTAGCTGTCAGAAATAAATTTCCAGCATGTTTTCAGGAAAATGTGCTTTCATCCAAGTGTACATTTTTGCTACATTTTTGTTGCATATGATATTCATGCAACAGTCTTGATCTGTCAATATCTAAATGGGATTTTATTCCTTTTTAAGCTACTTCATTGAAGGAATGTTCCGAAGGTTTTAAGTAACTTGAAATATATTTAGGAAGAAGTCCTGGAGTTACTGAAGTAAATAGCAATTGTACTACTGACTTAAATAGCAGCAGAATATAACTTTTCTTGGATTATGCCTTCTTTCAAACAAATGTAACAAGGCTATTCTACTCTTCTTCCTACTCTTTTGTATTAACATTTGTATCAAAGAGCCTCTGAAAGATGATTAACAGAAACAGCTCTGATCTCAATACATATTTCCTGTGAGTATATGTAGTGAGATATAGTTCAGGTGCTAAATTTGAAATATTAACTGCATGTAGGATTTTCAAAAGCACTTCATATTAGTTATACATGTTTCCTTTCAAATTACTGGGATTTTTACTTTGACATAATTTGAAGCAGGGTTAGGAAGAAGGCTGAGTGCTTTTGAAGATTCCAGTCTGTAGCTAAGTTGGCATAGGATACAGCTCCATTCCCTTTGATGCTGATAAAAAACTCTTTAATTTACTTCAGTGAAACTTGGTGGTTATTTCACAAAATTTATAGTAGTGCTAAATTATATAAGTATTGCAGGTTGAAGTTTTAGTGATTTGTAAGATCTAACCAAAGGATAAAATATTGATCCATTTTCAGTGCATAACACTTTAAAAGCAATTATACAGAATTCATTGGAATTAGTTATATGGCGATATACTGGTGGATATGACTAAGGTTATTAGAATCTGCTCCAAAGAGGGAAAAAACCCCAATATTTGTCTTGTAAAGTGTACAGAAATACTGTGCCACACAAATGTGGTACACATTTGGTGTACCAAATGACAATAAATTTCTCCTCATTAAATATATGTAGTGTTACACAGAGAAATGAATGGCACAAGTATGAAATAAAAATTTGCAAAGTTCTGGTTTTACCCAGAAACAGTGGGCCAAATAAACACTTAAAATACATAATGATTGCTTTACTCTTTTTAGTGCAGCTGAGAAAAATGGCATGTACCACCACAGCAGTTGTGGGTTATGGCTTGTAAAAATATTATGGCATGAACACAGTCATTTGACCACTTTTACTGCTTGTTGTTGTGTTATGTAAGTTTCATATAGGTAAGTTTCATGTATGTAAAATTCATATAAAATTTCCATTGCACATGTTAAACTTAGGAAAACATTGTCCTGTTCAAGATAATTATTATTTTTTTTTCTTTACACATGAAGTCTATTTTAGCGGCTTTGGAATTAATTAACTTAGTAGGTAAGCCCTATTTCTTGTACCAGTGTATGAAATATAACACTGGTTCTAATGCTCAACTGATGATGCTTTGTGTGTGAAAAATTACTGGCTTAACTGACTTTCTGTTAGCCTTAGATAACTTTCCATCCTTTCTTGCAATTTTCTCAGCTTCTATGATATGTAGACCAATACCTTCTCCAAACTGAGTCGAAGATGAACCAACAGTTGCCTTAAAAAGGAAAAATAACATATTATTACCATCTTCTATATACAGTCATTCCAAAGGTTCTGGTGAAATGGAGAGGGATTATGCTTATGTTGTAAAAAGGGCATTGAGCCACAGATAAATGAAGTTAACTGATTTTTTCAGTCAGCTGAATTTCCCAGGAGGAGAGTCAGACTGTTTGCTACATTGCATCCTGCCCAAGACAAGGTGAATGCAGAATGTAGGTTTATAATTGTAAGATGGAGCATCACCTGGACTTCTGGGTGCCTGCATTTACTCAGCCTCAATATTTTTGAACCCCACATTACCCTTTTTGCCCTATTAGCTACCCAAGTTAGCTTTTTAGTGATTTAGAGTCAACCTAGGCTTTGTCCAAATTTCTAGAGTCCAGTCTGCCAGGTCTGCTCAGAACACACTTATTACACAAAGGACACCACACGTGTAGCTAAATGGCTATTGCCATTGGGGAGGAACTCTTCCTGGAGAACACAGGATTAGTAGTTTCCCTGCTTTCTTCTGTACAATAGATGACTTTCTAGCATACCTACCCAGAAAGTAAACTCCCTATACTCAGCATCATCTTGACCTGAGAGGCTTTAAACCAGAGGATTTAAAAACACTGCCCTTATAACCCATGGCTAAGGATTATGACTGTCAAATTATACACACAACTATTAGCAGCCAAATATTTTATTGTCTCCTTCTAGATCTTGTTGCCAATCCTATGTCTCTTGTTTGCTAAATAAATGCTTCATATACAAATAAAGTCTTGTATGAAAAAAGAACTCGTGAAAATGAATATTGTGTTGACTGGTTGATAATATTGCCTTTCTGGTGGCTAATGAGTCCCATAGCTTTGGTCAACAAGATAATGGAAATAAAGGTACTAAATTGCATTTTGCTGTTAATTTTGCACTTCTTACACTATGAAGTTCATACATTTCCCAGGTACGCAGTGCACTAGTAGAGCCAGAATAGCTACAGAAAACACATCAGTGAGGGGATGAGTTAATTGGAGGGTTTGGATCACCTCATAATGTCTGTAGAAGAAATTGTGCACTGGCTTTGGCTCCTGTTTAGCAAAACATACAATCAGATGCTTTTATACAGTTTAGAAACAAATCCATTGGAATCTTAAGTTAATCACACGCCTTATCTCTTTGTTATACAGAAGTGAAGGTGAGCAGTCCGTTCCCTGGTAAAGACACATACTGTGTGCAGGTCAAACAGTCTCGGACCGTCAGAGGCAATCATTTCACCTCTCCCAAAGTGTAGTCTCAGAGTCTCATGTGTTTTAACCACACCAGCTCAAGGGGCTAGCTAAGGTTGGCTGATCATTCACATCCCATGTAGATAAAACTTTGGAAGAGAAATTCCTTAGCAATCCAAGCAGAATTCAGTGGATTTTGTCTTTGATCAGACTATTTGAATAATCTAATTTATTAATGTAGTGCATGTTAATTCAGTTCTTAAATACTTGTAAGACTTGAACGTTTTAAAGCATTTTCTACTGCTTAAATCGCACAACAACATACGTGTTTCTATTCCCTCCTTTGCTCTTATAAAACTGAATATACACACGGAGGGAAGAAATTGTAGGCATGAAGGCAAATGCAGTCTCCTATTGGCAATAGTTGTCTTGCAGAAAGATTTGTGAATGTGCTGGTTTTGAAAGATTTTAACAAAGTCAGAAATTGATAGCACCGGCTAGAGCCAGGCACGACGCAGGCAGGTGCTGAACCAGCTTCCCCAGCTCAGCCTCTGCCAATGCACGTCCCCCCGACCTGCAGCATTGCAGCTGTTCCTCTCCGTGCCAAGTTGTGTGGTGGTGGTTTGGGGATTTGGAAAAACACATTCTCTGCACAAATACATTTCAGGTCTCCAAAGGGCAGTGAATTAACCCACTGTATCACTTCCAGTGCAATGAATTTTTAAATTCCTCTTTCTAAGCACAAAAGCCTCCTGTTTTTTCTGCAGGGCATAGTGATGAGTGTCCTTTTCATTCTTCCTCTAAGTCACTGCTACATTTTGATCTTTGCAGTTTTGCTGTAATATACTGCTTTAAAAGATAAGCATACTTTTCTTATAGTAAAAATAATTTTCTCTGAACCATATTTATTAAATTAACAAGGTGAGAGAGGAAATATTTTAATAATTCAGGAACAGATTCTCTCCCCTTTGAAGCGGTGAGGAGCTCTCTGTGGCGTCAGTGATCTAAGTTAGTGTCAACAGTGGGGGTGCTGGAAAAAGATATTTTTCTTATCTGGCTGTTAATAGGGTACTCATCCCATTAACTAGTTTGATATGTGATTTATAGCACTACTTATGGGTCCTGAACAACTACGTTTTGAAAGAGATCTCAGGTTTTTAAATCTAGGTTGCACTTTTCAGTCCTGATTCAACAGCAGCCCTGTAGAAGAGATGCAAGACTTTAGCTCATTGCTAGCAGCGATCTACAGGATCAAAGTTGTGAATTGGTTGATAGTAGAAGAGAGTTATGATGATTTAATGAACTACCAGAAAGCCTGATGATTCATTGATAACTATTCATATTTATGTTCCTAATCTTCTTCAAGGACAGGGTTTTAATTTACTGTGTTTTATGCCAGAACTGAAGCGCGCTCTGTGTTTGTGTGTGGTAGGTGGCCTGGGCTGTGCTGACATGCAGCAACCAGTTTCACCAAAGACTCATTGTGTTTCCATATTTTAATAAACCATGGATCACCCCACTGATGTAGATGATCTCCAGTTCTGAAAATTTCATATATTTTGCATTCCAGGATAAAAGAAAAATGCATTTCTTAACGATACAGTTTTTGCTTACTGCAGTTTCTCACTTTCAGATTTGAACACAATAGGTAACAGTGAGACTCTGAACAACCCCTTTGTTCCCATTCACCCTGTCCCTTAGATAAGAGTTATCAAAGAGTAGTGAGAAAGGGATATTTGTAAAGTTTTTGTTTATTTTCTTGAGGATCAGATCAAGCTGGGTCAAAAACCCACAACACTCTTCTCCTTTCCATCCCTCAAAAGAAATCCTATTCTGCACAAAAAGAATTTGCCCTTTCCCTAGAGAGAAAAGATTTATTTTTTTCCTTGACCATTTGTTTTTACTTTTTTTGGTGAATATTCCTTTTTATCATCTTAAAAATCTATGGTTCCATTTTTTCCTTTAAATGAAAGGAAAATGTTAACATGTTAAGAAACAATAAACTGACTCCTTCTTACTCTTTAAAAAGTGGAGAGTGAGAAGGAATGTGAGGATATTTGTTTACTGTATACAGATAATATTTTCAATCTGTGGGACACAGGTACCATCACAGGGATAGCGAGGAATATCTTTGTTATTCGCCAGAGTTCCTGGTTCTGTTAGCATCTTTAGCCATTTGCCGCTTATGGTTGGGATTTCTTTTCAGAAGGGGACCTACGCTCAGTGATGTCTGATGGTGTTTGTTAAAAGCCTGAAACTGTCACTGAGGAAAGCAACAGCCTGTGTATATTTTCTGTATGTAGTGACAAAGGAAGAAACTCTAAACTGTGAAACTAGGTAATATTTTTATAATCTCAAAACATGGAAATAAAAATGATAAAAAAGAAGCAAATCCTCTGTTGCCCTGTTCCCCCCTCAAATGGAGTAGGGCTTTTAATTAAAAAAAAATGCAACAAATAAAACCCAAACCAACATTATTCTTATATTGTAAAAATATACAGTACTGTTTTGATGAACATGGGGCATTGTCCATCAGGGAAAGGAAAGGAGCTGAGAGATACATCAAAAATCTATGAATTGTGGTGGATCAGTCCTTAAGAACACGCTGAATGACCCCAGGAGGGATTTTTGGAAGAGGAAGAAGTTAGGCCTTTCAAGTTCCCAAGGAGATGTACAAATTTCAGGCCTGAAGTGTGCTGCAAAGACAAGGCTATTCCACTGCACTGGGCACATAATAAGAGGAAAACTTTATCCTGAAAAGCTTGTGATCTAAGATGTATGACAAACAAAGAGTGAGTGAAAAAAATAAAAGTGGCTTAATTGCTGGTTTCCAACAACTACAGATGCCCTCCTGGTCCCGTTCTGTGCTTGGTCCTTTGAATGACTGTAGCCAGATTATCCATACGCTGGGTGATAACCATGGAGCAACTGTGCTCCCTGGGATGAACCCCTCCCGGCCAGCACCTTTTCTCAGTGGTGTTGGTTTGCAGCTGGCAGGACAGAGAAGCTGAAACAGCTGTTGGATTCCTCCTTGTGCAGCTGCTCATATCTGGGTATTTAAGGGCTTGCTATCGTGTGACTTCAGAGGGCATGGAAGTCTTTGGAAGTGCCCCAAAGCTGGCATTCCATCCACAGCTGTGGAAAAATTGGACAAATCTAAGCAGGTAGTTAAATCTGCAAGAACATTTATTTTCCCAGTGCTGGGTCAAGTCCCTGGGCATTGCATCTGAGCACATGGAATGAATTAAATTCAGTAGGCTCATTTATAATACCACTTTACGTCCAATGTGAGCATCGTACCACTTTACGTCTAATGTGAGCATCACCTTAGTTACTACGAAACCTCCAGCTAACACCATCTTAATGAGTTTCTGCATACACAAAGTACTAAATAATATTTCAAATCATGTTAGCTTACTTAGCTTACATGAACAAATAGAAAAATAACATTTTTTGCCTTATCTACATAAGGAGAACTAGCCCTTCAAGATACCTGTTCTGTATGAAGATCTTGCTGCAGGCAGCAATGTTAAGTGCTTTAAATGCCCCTGCTTACAGTAGTAGAGAATTATTTTTAAATTCCTCAAAATACTAAATCTCATTCTAATATTATTTCGAGAATCAAATAAAATTGCTTTCATCGACTAGTAAATAAGCATACTTTTTTAGTAGTTACATTGAACAGAATAGAATTTCATAATAGTTTCTCTTTGATGATAGATACATCTTAAAAGAAAAAATATCTCAGAACCTCTTAGAAATTCAGAGAACTCTGCATGCTCAGCCAAATTCAGGACGAATAACATCCATGAAAAGCTTTTGAAAGAGAGTATTGACTAAAACCACAAAATAACTTTTTTAAGTTTTAAAACTTTGCCTGAACCCCACTGAGGTCAAAATGGGTTTTATCATTAGTTTCAGTGAAATCAGGAACAGTCTAAAATGTTTTATTTACTGAAAATTAAATTAATGCTTACAGTTTACATTACACAGCAGATGTAGTGGCAATGCCTGTTTGACAAATCTGAAACAGGTTTCTAGACAACTGCGGAAGGTTCATTGTCTTTATAGACTAATGTATATTGCTCCCCCAACATGCTTACCATACAAGTTAAACCTCTGTATGGTTATAAAATGTTATTTAGAGTCACATGTGGAAGACTTCTGGAAGTACAGTCCTTCTTTCAGCATATATCAATTAGAAGAAGGGTAATTTCAGAGTGGTTTTCAGTAGGGAATTTCAGTACCAGGGGTACTGTCTGGCATAGACCTTCCACATAGAGGTCAGTTAGAAACAAAACCTTCCCCTTTGGATTCTGCAAACTGAAAATGCTGGAGCTGCATTCATGAGAATATTTAACTATTTTCCTCGTAATTGTATCTAATGCTCACTAAAATCACTAGAAAAATTTCTACCAGTTGCAGTGAGTGCCTATGCTGGCCCTTGATTTCTGCATTCATGTACAGTTGCCAGTAATAGATTCCTTATCTGTTATAGCAGGAGATTATCATTGTTACAGCTCAGTTCACGGTGAAGTGCAGCCTTGAACACATGACCCAGGAACAGTCTTCATAAGATGACATCAGTTGCTTCTTTAGGCAATGCAGTAGGTGGACTAAAACCATGATGTACACATACACTTCTTTAAAAAGTGGGATCAGCTAAGGTCTTACAAACGCATAATTTTAAACCCTTGTATGTGAAGAAATCAGCACAGTATACTGTTACACACTGAATAAAAACAGCCCCCCAACACTTAATAAGCTGCTTCAACTTGTGCATTTAACTATAAAAGTTAACTTGTGAAACATTAACAGGATATCTTTTTCTTTCTGTAAATCTCCACTAATCTTACAGCAGATAAACTGGTGGCTCAGCAGTAAGCAAATAAACATGTCACTTGGGGACAAGCTTTATGAACCTATTGACAATCATGTTTTATTCACTTGATGCAATTGCACATGTTAAGGAAAGATATTTTAAAACAAGGATGTCATTTATTGTCAAGCTGGTCACTAATTTTGCTGTGTGTTGGGTGACAGAATGAGGGTTGTATGTGGTGAAACAGAAACAGTGAGAAGAGGAAAACACCAAAGCCTAAGAGTTAACAGAAATCCCCAAAGAAGCAGCAAATCAGAAGGAACAATAAACACAATATAACAGAGTCTCTTCCAATGAAATACTTCTCCAGTACCCCACACACATCCCTGCCAAAATTAATTAAAAGAAAGCAGACAAGGAAATACAAGATTATCAATTACAATTTAAAAATAATCCCTGCCTTGTAAGACTTGTAATGTAATTAGCAAATAAAATACATGGCCATTAGCTAAGGTGAGTACTATAAAATATCAGTGTGTAGGGGACACAGAGTAAAAGAAACTAGCAACTGCAAAGCTGGTAAAATAGAGAACTTTCTAACCTGTTCAGATTAAGTTATTGCCTTCGATTACATGTATGGTTTCTACTATGTGTTCTGAAAACCATCAGCTAAAAAGGCTCTATGTTAGTTAGTCTCTCTCTTTTAAGATATATGCTTTATTTTGAACAGACCAAAGTTCTGTACTTTTGCAGGTGGAACTATAACATTGAGAAGTTGATGGAGCAGCTTGCAGTGGCCAGCATTGCTTTGTAATATTTGTAAAGTATTTTTTTCAAAATCACAGCCATAAAACATATGCTATTTTTCCAGCTTAGAATCTGCCCAACTCACAGAGATAATGCTGCCCTGGTATGTCTACCAGAGCTCTCCTAATGATGGAGAATGTTTCTTCAGCTAAAAGCTGTCTCCTACACACCCTTCATAGTCCACTAATTATTTTTCTCTCTTTAGTGCAGGATTTTGTCTCTTCCCTTTTGCCATTCTTCACCAAGTCCCTGCAAGAAAATGAGGTTTGCCGAGACCATTAGAGCTGTGTTGCTGTACGCTATTTAGAGTGGGCTGACTTGTGTTTCAGAAGCTGAACAGCCAAAGGATTTAATCTCACATTCTCGGGGTACATTTCAGAGTAAAAGTGGTGAAAACATGGCATTAAAGCAGTAAAGAAGGGGACCCAATTTAGAGGCAGGAAGCCAGATGTTAATTAATAAAACCAACATAACAGGGCTGTTTGGCTTGCTAAGAACATTCTCTCAGCTGCCTGTTTGTAGGCTGTTCCCCAGTTAATCAGTTCTGCTGCATTAAATTTCTTTAAAAGAAATTTTCTTCTCTGGTTGCTTAGAACCCTGTTGAATCAAGCCGAAAGCTCTGTGAGGGGCAGTGAGCCAGGCCAGCGAAAGTAATTTATAGAACGTTACAACTCTACTACTACCTTCAGTGCAGTTCAATTTACATCTGCAAATGTCCCTGCCTGTTTCACACAGACAATTAGGCTCATTCTGTCTGTAATGCTCGCTCAGATGGCTCTACCTCAGGAGCGATGGAGTTTTCACTTGTCAGGCTGAAATGGTACAACGCCGGGAGTGAGTACGCAGTAATATAGATATGACTGTGTTGCTGCTTTTCCAGCTTCTTCCATACATTGAGCATTACATCACTGTAAGTGCAAGTTTGAAGCAATATGCCTTAAAATTATTGAGTTGCCCTTAAGTTCCCATCATTTAAATCTCCCAGGAAGAGATTTCACACTGTATGTTATTTCAACCAGATTAAAACATTGTTTTCGGCTGTTCACTGAAGAGAAGTCAGGACCAGCAAAGGAGAATGTAAAAGCTTATTCATCAATGAAATTTTTATTAACCAATTTAAGTGGGTTATTTCTTAGCAAATGTACCTTAAGTAATGCTTAAATTAAGCTAGTGCCTTGGGACTCATCCACTTGTTGTGCTAGAAAGAGCCAGCATTAGTATGAAGGAGACGTTCTGCCCCAGAGGTTACAGTCTTTGCGTATGTACAGACTACCTGAAAGTGGCAAATAATTTGTGTCTTGTTTCAGAACGTCATTGATAATGCTTGAATAAAGCAGATGATCCATTTGTCTTCAAGCGATTCCTTAAGAATTCTTTGCAGACATGTGAATGAAACCTAACTTTATGGAACGTGATGTGTTCTGAAGTATTCAGAGGACTATAGGCAAGAACAATTTAATTGCTATTGGAAATTGTTCATGGCTTAGCAAAGTGTAGGGCATTAGTCACTATACAGAATTAAAAGTCTCAAATTATTCCATTTCAAATTTAGGAGAGAGGATGCCTCAAAAGTGGAAAATAGAGCATAGTGACTTTCAGACACAGGGGAAATTTGAATAAAAGTGGAAATTTGGGGCAGGTGAGTGCCCCCAAAGCAGTGGGATTTAAGGCACCCATCTTTTATCCTCAGGATTTCATACTGGTTGGCTTAGGCAGCTCCCTGCTTTGTTCTTGGTGAACCCTAGTCTGAGGTGCTCCAGTCTTCCTGTAAGTTATTTAAGGTTTCTCCACAATCACACTTAATTCTGGACTGTGGTTTTCATAAGTTGTGCCAGGCATTTATGGCCCTTTGTAGGACCAGAGCTGGGTTGTTCACTCCAACTTTGGTGCACGGGATGATGTTGTCCTTACTGGGGAAACTCAGCTGATAAAATTTCTGATATTTTATCAGCTTGGTGCCTTTGCATGAATAAAGTTTTTCCAAAGATGAAAAATAGCAATGATAAAGGAAACTCCTTCTCTTTACTAAAAATGGAATAAAACACATTTTCTACATGAAGCTTTGCACAAATGCTGAAGTCAGAAATCTCAGTAGAAAGCTCTGTTCTGTGTCACACAGAGAGAAAAGGATGGCAGCAAAATCCAGTGAACCTTGATTTGGGAGAGGAAAATATTTTATTTTCCATTTAATGATTTCAAATCCTTTGCGAGAAGAACTGTGAGGATGGAGGAGGAGCAAAGAAAAGGTCAACACCTTTGAGTGATAAGATAACATTTGTATGGGACCTGGCAGGGGGCAAGAGGAGCACAAAAACAATAAACAGTGACGTTTATTTTAAAAAGGAAAGAATTTCAGAAACTGGTTTATTAAATAAAATAGAAGCTAAGCAGTCTTAGAAAGCCTAATGTATGCTCCTTTGGGCAGGTTGAAGATATGGCTGCAGTGATACTTGCAGTGGTTCTGATCCAAAGTAATAAAATCAAAGGAAATGCCCCCATTGACTCTTACAAGCTTTGGATCAAACCCCTGATGAATTGTGCTGCTCACTGGCTTACAGCTGAGCTACACTAGCTGTCAAACAACCAAAAAGTCTCTCCCCTGGGTAGCTTGGCATATAACCCTTAGGTATCCTTACAAATCAACATGGGGAATGACACATAAAGAAAGGAAAATGGGCATTTCTGATGTCAAACACCATTCGTCTTCAATTAAGTTAGCTTCTGAAATGTTTCAAGTATCCAGGCTCCTTTTGAAAGCCCAATTGACCCAGAAGCTTCTAACAAAGCAACCCTTAAAACCAGCCACATCGTTAGTTTGTTTGCTTGATGGGGGGTTCTTAATGCCATAAACCCCAGTGCAGAAGTTAATAATTTCATACATTATCACTTTGAATATGCAATAGAAAACTCAAGGCAGCTGTTTGAACTTCCTTTTGAAAGAGGACAGATTGCCTTTATTGTGTGCACTACTTCATGGCTTGTTTGAGGCCAGGGCAATTATGGGATGAATGACTTCCCTTTAGCTGTTGATGTGTAGGCTTGTTGTTGTGTGTGTATTGTTTTGGGCTTTTTGTTGTTGGTTTTCTTTGTTTTGTCTTGTTTTGTTTTGTTTTGTTTTTAATGAAACTGGAGACAATGTGATAAAGCAACAAAAAGCTGACAGGTAATGATCAAAAAAGGAAATAGCCACTGCTGACTTGGCATTTTATTATCTTGTAAATGTTGAATTAAAATAACAATTACATTTCTGTGGAGTACATTCTTACTGGTTTACCACTCTAAGGGTGGGTGTGATTTTGTGCTTTAACCACCACAGATAAGAA
>VZTL01077546.1:3193-20005 GCA_013400535.1 Scopus umbretta | reverse complement strand
AAAAAAATTCATTTGCCAAACAGCAATCCTGAAAATCCAAATTATTGTTCGTGCACAATTCATTTTACAGTACACCACTGAGCAACTGTTAAAAAGAGATTCTTCTGCCCATTTTGCTTGGAAGAATTTTGATAAAACCATTAAAAACTTAACATACAAAACCAAAAAAGGTTTGGAAAAGCTAGTAACAGCAGAACAAGCTTTCACCATAAGTAGAAGCCACCAATAAAAATATAACTTCATGGCAAACAGGACTGAGTTACGGTGAATACAAAAATACAAAAGTTTTATCAGAAATCCGTCTCCACAAGGATATTATGGAATTTATTTAGGTGCATAACCACATTTTCTTAAACCTTTCTATACCACTTAGTTCCATAGGTAAGCCATCCCTCGCCTCTACCCAGTGTTCACTGTAGTGTTTGCAGTGGGTTTCTGGACCAGGCTTATCCTTCAAATTTTAGGCAAAATGTAATTATTTGCTTTTTGCTTTACCTGGTGTTCTGCTTTCCTCCACCACAGCTCTTGCTCTGCTCTGAAAACATACGACTCTAGAGAGGTTTGTCCGTACTCGCATAGCTGTCCTCAGCAGCCGCTCACTTGCTGTCATCCACTAAAAAAAGCAAACCTTTTACACTGACCACCTTTCACACCAAAAAACCCTGAACAATGCATCTGTCTTGACAAGTCTTCATCACTAAAACGAACGAGTCTGCCAACACTCAAAATCATCCTGAGAATGAACAGTCACACAGTTTGTCTAGTACAAATATTTGCAGTATCAGAAAATATGTTCTTCAGCTTTAGTTTTATTCAATATTGTCAGATTTGCAATTACTGCATTTTTTTTATATATATATGTATGTTTGCATTCTGCATCACATCAGCTGAAAACGCTTGCAGATTGGAGCATACATAACCAAGTGAAACACCAATGACTACCTGGCAAGTCAGGTACCGCTGGCACTACTGACCGTCCATACTGTACATGGCTTTACGGGACTGGCTCCACCTTTGTGCCTTCTTGGGTGTCACTGACAGGATACCAAAATCATTAGCTTGTGGAATCTTCACGTTTCCTTGACAGGAATTTTATAAGTTACCCAGTTCTAACGGAATGGATTGACTCAGGCGTTCATTCACCATCACGAGTATATCTGCCAGTTTAGTGTGACTGCCATGGACTTCTCGAAGGGAGCTCTGGCCACGGATTAAAGCAGAGGAATTACATAGCCTTTTCAAAAGGTACAGTTTAAGTTCAAATGCTACAAACTAAAGCATTTGGAGAGAAGTTAGGAAAGAAACACTGGAGTCCTAATGGCACTGGACCTTTTAAAGACCTTTTTTAAGTTGTGAAAAAGTCAGCTCCAGAAAAAGATTATTTTTTTTTTAAAATTGTGGTTACAGTTCTACCACTCAGCAGATGATGCACATGACCTACACACCACTTTCCCATTTCTTCTCACCTTCGCTAAAAGCAATAAAAACCAAAATCAACCAACCCAAAACCCCCAAACACACACATGAAACACCTTTGCCTTCAAAAGACTTCTTACATTTACTGGCATCTGGAAATAGCCAGTAAGTAATCAGTTCATATGCCCTCCTGTGACTAAAATGCAGAAATGTACATGCTGACTTTAAACCTGTTACTCTGTATTCCGATGTCAAAGCAGTCAGCACAAGATGAATTGGCCCACTCTGAGTCTGATGTCGAGACAGCACTGAATCTTAGTACAGCTAAGTCGGTCCTGCTGAGTTCTTTCAGGTGTCTCAGTGCTGTACTGCAGTGTGGACCTACTTACAGTTGCTTTGAGAGTATCTATCTACGATTTTTACTATTCTCCACTGTTTCTTAAGGTCTGCTTGTCCATGGCAAGCATCTTGAAGCGTAACATAGAATCTTCTCCAAGCTATACTGGAAGCAGTTTTTAAGCAACAGAATTTCCCATTAATGGCTATGTCACATTTCAGCCACCCCAATTAATACATTTTTTTAAAAAATTTTTAAAAAAAGTGTGGCACACACTTTCTATGTAAACAACCAGTGAAAAAATCTGTACTTTGTAAATGTCACAGAAAGAGAAATCAGGCTTACAAGCAATGGACTCACTACCTCTGCTTTCTTAGCAAGGTCTGGAATAGTCAGCAGCTTTGGTTTTTGTGGAATATTAGGAACAACAGATTTTTAATTACAATAAAACAGTGAAAAAAATGGATGGGGTATGTTAGACCTTCTGCTGTTAATTCTTCCAGCTATGTGAACTGTGGTCTGTGCATGCGGAGACACAACTACCTCAGCTGAAAGCTGCAGGTTTGGGGTTTTTTGGATGGTGTGTTTTGGTTTTGTTTTTTGTTTTGGGGTTGTTTTTTTTTCTCCTTTCTTTTTACTCTCTTTTAGGAAGAAGCATATCTATGGATAAATTTCTTGAGAGTTTTTTACTGGTCATCTTATATAGCAAGCTAGTGGACTTCATGATTTTCTGTTCTACTTGATGTCTTATAAAAAAACAAAAACTATAAGTTACAAGGTATGATGGTAATTTCATTCTGAAGTGAATTACATATTGGACCAAGATCATATAATAATTCATTAAATAATAATTCATTAAGGCCACAATACTGCAAGTGTTACGCACATGTCTGACTTCACCGTCATGTGCTATTTGTCCAAAATAGATGTGACAATTCATGGTAGTAAAAGTTAAACATCTGCACGTCTGCCTGATGAGCACTAAAAACACTGGACATCAGCAAAACCCAGAACAGGCTAGTTACTGAACAAAGTAAGTAGTTACATCTTATTTTCCTCAGTGCTTCTGACACATTGCAGGTACTCTGACTAAGCTACTACTAAAAAAGCGTGCCTTCCAATTGTGTGGTGAAGCAGGTTACATGACATGCAGAAGTAAACTGTTTAGCAATTATGAATTGCGGAGGCATTCTTAGTAAACAGCAGTTACAGGAGTTGAATGGAGGAGTCAGAGACAAACAAGGCAGCAGAAAACCTGCATTTAACTTGAAAGTGTCAGAAGCGGGTAAAATGCAGAGCTTCAGTTTTACGTGGAGCTCCTCTTTGGAGAGCAATTTAGTACAAACACCAACGTAGCTGCTCTTTAAGTGCTCTTACTCACTGACATCCTTTTAGTCTTTATTAAACCCAACTGTGATGATTTCCTTTGGCCATGAAAAAATGGATTCCCCCCCCCTCCCCCAATCTTATATCACCACTTATGCCTCTGATAGAAAAAAAGGCTTCCTCCAGTACTGCTTAAGCATGACTCAGTCATCATAAGTATTTCATAAACTCAGGCAGTCTAATAGCAAATACTGAAATAAGGTTACTGAAACTGGATATTAAAAAGAACAGAGAACATTCATTAACAATACCATGTGTGAAACTAAACCAATGAAAAGTTTACGTAGTTAAGGGTTTTCTTTGTATAAATGTGTTACGAATCACTGCAATGCAAGTTACAGATAAAGGAAATTAATGAGAACATAAGAGTTTATGCACTATGTATATGTGCACATGAGGGAGGTCAACCCAGGGTTTCCCTCATCTCGGATGGAAGCAAAAGAAAAAAATAAAAACATTCAAGTCTATACATTAAAACAAACCATCTAGATCAGCTAGTAATTACTTACATTTATCTTGGAAGTACCTAATTAATTGTGATAAAACAGTTACTATTAATCATCATGTAATAAATTCAGAATATTAGACTATCAGGTAAAAGTTCTTTATAATGGAAATAATATTCACGATGAAGAGTTTTCTTCTCCAAGCACAGAAACTGCTTGGCAATTCTGGCTATCGCACCCAGCAGCATTAACCTCCTGATTACCTATATGGATATTGCCATCAAAATTAAAAATATGAAAAGTTATTATCCACTGTAGTTCCAGTAACATGCATCACAGATGCCAGCTTCCGTAGAAATAAAATATACAATACTACTTTCTAACGCAAACAAATCATAACTCTTAGATCTCACTAGTGGGCTTAGAAGTCACATTTTCAAGGGCTAAAAAGTTACATTTCTGACGGAAAAGTGTCAGTGGAAAGAGTAAGTGCATAATTTATAGGTTGATTTTATTCTGGAGCAGAAGTGTTTTCTTTAGGGCAACAGCAATGCTAATTGCAGAGGTGCGTCTGGGGTACAGTGCATCTTCTGAAACGAGCAGGAGTCTGGTAAATAGTCTTGCTGGAGTATTTACTCCGGGGAATCTTCAGCGAAATGCCGGGATTTGAGACAGGAGCAGGATCACTGCTTGAGGAAGAGCTCGGTGCTGCCGAGTACGGCCGTCCCAGCAGAGGCCAAGGCAGCAGGCGCAGCACTGGTCTGCCCGGCTCTCCCCGGCCCCGCGGCCTGGCTGACCCCTTACCCTACCCTCAGCTCCACAGGGTTATCAGATTCAGCTTCCTACCAGAGCTGAGGAAACCAAGCACTGGCATCTGCCTTATTAAAGATGCGACTTATTTAAACAGTTACTTACACAAGAGTGTGCAAGAAACACATAAAAGACTATCCTCTCACAAACAAACCACTACAATTTTGGGTAATACAAGTTACACTCCTATCAATAACACTGTTTAAGCAACAGGGACCTCACGTGTACCTAGAACCAATTTAATTATCTGAATTTCAATCTGAAATACCATAGGACTTAAGCGAACACAGCTTGTTATTTCTGCACCGCATAAACATACTATCTTCTTGACAACTGTAAACACTTCTCATCCATATTAATGGCTAGACGGCTATTAAAGAAAAGCACAAGCCTGAATAATATCCCGCATGACCCGATCATTTTTCAGACTCCTACATTCCCACGGAATTAGCTAAACCCAAAGGAACTAAAGCAGATGTAGTAAAATGATTTGTCATTGTAACAGCTCTTCAGAGATTAAATAGAAGATCCGTCTGTATCAAAATTAAGTTCCTGTTACATACAACCCCCCAAACCCCACCCTGTGCCTGGTAAAACCAGGAGATCAGTTTTCTTCTGAAATTCTACGTTGCCAAGACCAGAAAAGATGGGGATTTGTATCTGGCTTATTGCAAATTACTGTAAGAAGGCCAAGGTTTTGTACATAATGATCTTTCTCTACAGAGAAAAGCAGCCAAACCACACTTTGTTTTCAATTAAGTTCTGGACAAAATACTGCAGTATAGACACACAACTATATAACCAGTAAAGATTTCCACAGCCATACATCTATTTCTAGTTATTTTGTTGAACACATCACATCAAATCAATTTGTTTATGGTTATAGGGCACAAGTTGCTGCCAGGCAGTGAAATAGCAGTTCAATGTCACATCTAATTAGTAGCACCAAGACAACAGCACACCTAGAAGCCGGATTTTCATACTGTTACCATTCATCACTTATAAAAATTGCCACAACTATTAAACTGAATAAGGTTTTTACACCAAAGTCAAATACTGACAATTCACTTTGCAAAAGAAATCAATGCCTAGCTACCTTTGCACTTGACAGATATGCTAGATTTTTTTTCCACCGAACACAAAGATTGCTTCCCAATATATCCAAAGAACAATTTAGAAACTGAATGTTTGCTGTAAATTGGAATCAACACGCTATCCAACTTTGCAACCTAGGTTCTAGAAATGCTTCAAGATCAAAGGTCTGACTTTTTAATAGACTCATAGAATGGTTTGGAAAGTACCTTCGTGTTGCAGCTGTCTCTCCATGTAATCAATGGGATCATAATTGGCTAACAAAAAAAGTAGGATTTTTTCCCCCCTATAGTTAGATATCTGAATGACTAGAAAACAGAATTAGCATAGCTACTTAGACAAAGAGCTGAATATCCTCCATTTCTAGCCTATGTAAAAGCTTTATTACAATGGATGTCAAACCCAAACAAACAAAACCCACTTAGCCACGCCACAAAGATTTCTGTTAAACATTCGAAACTGGGATTGTGCATTATCACGAGGCTTAGTCACAATTCTGGCAGAAATCTCTCCCATAGTTTGCCTCCCACCATGTATTTCTGGAGGTAGCGGAACATAAGAGTTCTCCAGAAACCCGTTTTAGACCCCAAACCACTAGCACTGAAGCACGCAAAAGTGCTAAAAGAAAAACCTCTCTTCCCGAGACAGCTTACTAGGAATCAAAGGAAAAATAAAAGTTACAAGAGGAGCAGGACACTACCCATAAGAAAAGTAAAAGTTTATCAATTTTAACTGGTTTTTATGAAATATTTTCTGGCTTAGGGAAGTAATATATACTAATTCCTCATTTCCCTACCATAAGGTAAGTGAAAGAATGAATAGGAAATTATGTCAAGCTTAAAAACTTCTTTTACTTCAGCACTCACTGTAACTGCATATACTCTGGTTTTACATACTATTATTTTTAGATTAGCAACAGATCTTATTGATAGCTAGTGAAATATATAAGAAAAATACCCAACAGATTTCTTAACACAACATTCATTTCCCTTTCCTCTTTCTCTGCAACCAGAAAGAGGACTTGGTTGGGACCCTGACCAATTACCTTAACCAAAGAATTCACAATTCGCCCCTCATTTAATTTACAAATGAACAAAGAATTAGTTTAAACCATAGAATGTCGGAAAAATATATATTTTTTAAGTCATACTGAACAAGGTGTGTGGGGAAAAAGACTGTCAGATGCACATGCATGACAGCTGTCCTTAAGTAGATCTTACTTGTTTACTCTAAGGTCTAAATACTTATCTTTCTACATATTACAGGAATGGAACCTGCATCAGTTCTAAACCCATAAGTTATTTGTTTCTTTGATTTCTTTACTTAAGTATGAGTAACTCGGTTTACTTAATTCAAATGAACTTTATAAAAAAAAAATCAAAAATTGATGGAAACTTTGTGTGATATAATTTGAATACTTGATATTAGGCCATGGTACTACACTTTCTTGACCATCACTGTAAAGCTTTTGGTGGAACAGCCCAGAAAAGTCACAGTTCATAAATGGCACATTTAACACCAAGTATTCAAAGTCTTAGGATTCTCTTTTAAACGGACACTTTTTGAAATATTTGATTTGAAAACATGCAGGTTTTAGAGATTAGAGCTCTATAAAAAAAATGTGCAATGTGATGAACAACAAAATACATTACAGTAAAAAAGTAAAAATGATGAAATATCTTATAGCAAAGTTTCAGGATACAAAATTACAAATTTAATCATTAACTTGCTCCTGATTTGTTATGCAGTCACTTAACTTCCACCACAGTTCATGAGAACAAGAGATGTGCTAACTTAAAAATTTGTTTGCTTTTGTAACTTCTGCAACACTAAAAAGCCTAAGGAAAAAGTATCATCTGAGAAATTACATTCAGTCAGAGTTTAGGGGGGGAAGGGGTAAAAACACTGCACATGTAGAGATGGGGAGTGAAAGGAGGATGGAGAGAAAAAAATTAGATCTGGATCAGAGAACTACAGCCTGCCAGTCCATGGGTATGGCACCATGGCAAAACACTCCTAATTTTCCCATACCAAATGGCCTCTGATTATTAAACCTCCTTAATTTACATCAACTACCAAGAAACCTATAGCTTAAACTCAGATTTTCTACCTATTAGTGTACAATATTATACTTGGGTAGAGTGCGCCATGCACATATTACAATATATTCAGAGACAGGTATGACGAATTGTCTTTTTGCAAGAGAAAAAAAAAAAAAGACAGTTAGGGAGCCAAAAAAGCAAAACTATCAGTGCAGTGCCTTTTTTTTTTTTTAAGTAGGAGTCTGTTAGCCTGCAATGCCAGAAGAAAATCATAATGAATAAACATGTGTTCATCATGCACAGCTTGCCCTTCTTGATGAACTCTTGAAGTTTACAAAAATAGCCTTTGACTTATACACTTTAATACCATTTGAATAAGAGCATTGCAAGACAATTAAACCTAAGCTAATTCTACACTGCTAAGTCATACAAATAGCGAAATGAACTGTAATTTTAGATATTTTCAGCAGAAGCATTATTGACTTTTTGCCATTTTCATACAAGGACACATTTCTGAGTTGAATTGGAAACAGTATTTTGCAGTCCAAGGTTAAAAACAGCACGCAAGGATCGTAACTTGTGTATGATGATGAAATCAAGTAATATGTTGCTTATAATTATTGAAAGAGCTACAGTTCCAGTACACAGAGACTGAACGTGCTTGCTTCCACGGACAACATATGTTTTTGTTCTGATGGGAACAAGCGGCAAGACCCACCCTGCCCAAAGGTGAGTGGAGAGGGACAGGGCTGGCCCCACAGCAGCACCCTCGGCACCCCCGTGGCAGCAGGGCCCTCTCGGCAGCCAGGCTGCCCGGCTGGGGTGGGGGTCCCCGCTGCGGCATGGGGCCCCAGAGCCAATTCACCCCGACAGAAAACCAGAGTGTTTTACCTGGCCGTGTTGCAGCTCTGTGTTGTTGGGGGAACACAAATAGCAAAGCTCTAATGAGGACACAGGGCTAATGGAGGGACTAGAGCCAAGCTGGACGCCTCCTTGGTTTAAGTCTCAGCTGGTTAAATACATTTTTTTTTTTTTTCCTCAACAGAAGTTCAAACCCACAGGTTTTACAAATCACAATGCTTTCTTCAAAAAAAGCATTATACAGGTATACAGATACTCATAGGGATATAAAAAGGGAGACATATCTAAGTTAATATGCAGATGAGACCCTTTGAATGAATAATGAGACACTTTGAAGTGCATATCCAACTTATGCCTCCAGACTTAAGTGACACTCACTTAGTTGACATAACTACCTCAACACTGCATGGCTAAATACGATTTTCTGAAATTGTTAAATAACAAAAAATTGCAATAACAACAACAGCCAATTAAAAATTAATCCTTACACTAGATAAGACCCCTAGCCAAGAGTCACATTATACCAAGTATTCAGGACAAACTGCAGCAATACTCAGAGAACAGAACTAAAGGTATGTTGGGGGAAGGGGTAAGGTTTTTTTACTCAAAAAAGCTCACCTGCACCTACAGCGTACTCTGTTTTGCTTATCAGTCACACTCTCTCACAGAAGGCATTGCTTTAAAGTGTTTCTGGCTAACTGATAGTTACTAGCTGCCTGCTCATTCAGCATTCTCAACTACTGTTCATAAATATTATGTAGAAATATATGATACCTATAGATAGCTAAAAGGATGACTACAGAATTCAGGTTCATGATCTATTTGCAAAATCTTCTCTCTTCAGTAATGGTAGGTTAACCAGTGCTCTCCTGTTTTGGGTTTATGCTGTTGCCTCAATAGAAATTCCACCTTCAAAACCCCCCCCAAACAATCTATTCTATTGACAATAGAATTTATACTCCTGTACTTTGCATTTAACAATACACAACACTTGAAGCTTACCTAGTAATCTGTAGGACTGCTAGACACCAGCCACCAGGAAGCACACACCAAGAAAAACAAATATTGCTTTCAATAGGATGAAGAATTCCTTTCAGAAGTTGGTAAAGTTACTCCCCAAAGTGTAAAAATAATTAAAAAAAGAAAGAGTGCCAAGTTTCAATGTCAGAGATTTATTTTCTGATCTAGACAGAAGAGCAGTAAGAAGGAATTTGCTTGCACCTCTCCTGATCTACTACTGCTTCACTGAGAAGGAGGTCCAGGATACAATCAGTCAAGAGCCATACAGCATCTTTCCCTAAACTGTTCTTTCTGCAGCCACAGCAACATTCCTTGCTTCTTTTCTACCACAACAATCCAAGTATTTATTTCAGTATTTGAAGAGTTATACAATGGGTTGGGGGTTTGGCAATATCAAAAAAAGATCTCTTTGCTCCACTAAATTAAGTTTTTGAACATGCAGAAAAGAGTGTATTCTGTCCAGGACATTTCCAATGCCTTTATCCATTTCTACTTCCAGCTGTCAAAATAAATCCAGAAACAAAACTAATCTCTGTACAAGTACATTGTGTGTTCTTAGCTAGAATCAGATTCTTTACTTGCTGGTAAATCTCGTTTACTTTCATTTCAATAATTAAATATGAGAGAATGTTGCTTTAATGACATTTTATAAAGTTACTTCCTCCTAGCAGCTATTTTTAAAGCTCAGGAATTAATTACAATTCTCGGTTACCTCAATCATATGTAACCAAGACTGTGGCTCCTGACGCACTTCTACACATCAGCTGGCAAGAATCTGAATGACTTTGCTCACAACGGCGGCCAAAAGTTTGCTCCTAGTTATTACAAACATATTTTTAGAATATATGTTATTTCAGATTCTCTTCCAATAGCCAAAGCTTCAAGAACTGTAGTGGAAATAGAAACATTTATCAAACTTGGAAAAAACTTTGTTTAAAAAAAAAGAATTCTTTACTAAAAAATTGTTTGCAAGAAATAAAAATCCATCATAGATGTTCCCGTGGTTTTGGCTAAACACCCACTGTAGCCAGACTGCAGAAGTTTATTAAATGAAACAAAAATATTAAATATTTACTACTTTGTCTCTCCAGCAGGTCTGTAAACTCAGGCATAACCTTGATACAATTTCCTTACAGTTTTTAGGCTAAAACTGCCTCCTGCCTGGACTGCCTGCAACACAGAAGTTTTACTCCACCTGAAGCCACCCCCACAGAAACAGTCCTAGACTGGTCTCAGGATTAAATCACTCTTTTTATGAATTATTTTTATTTAACTAGTTGAATTGAGTTCAGATAGCTCTGCTGCCCTCCCTCCCTGTGCAACAGTATAGTCTGCCACGTACTATTTAGCAAGGAAAAAGTAAAATTTGAAGAAAAAGACTTTTTTTAACAGCTAGCACTGCCTGGCTGCCAGGGCCCCTCTGAACAGGGTCCTGAGCAGGCTGAGCCAGCTTAGCCCTGACCTGGGTGGAGTTGGGACCAGATTCCCTCCAGAGGTCCCCTCCATTCTAAGTTGCTCTGACTCTAGTCTAATAACCAAACTGGTACCTTTTCTAGATATAATTTAAATCTTATTTGGAATTTATATATATATATAAAAATATATATACATATAAAATAATAATAATTTTTTATATATATATGAGAGAAGAAAGCCAATTTTTCTGCTGAAGCCAGCTGTTAAATGTTTCTGATAGTCCAACCACACAACTCCCATTCCCTGGGAGTTTCTATGACCTACAGATAACAGACATTAATCAGGCACTTTAAAGACTCTACACTGTTTACAACTACTCCCATGACCTTACTACTCCTCTGAGTTTGTTGGCAGTATTGTTCTTGTCATCCGTCCTCCGCTCTCTGTTTATGCAGCTGAATTGATGCAGTTATTCATCGTCACACCTGGTCTCCTGCACCAAGCTAAAAGTCATTATTTGCTCTCCCTTACTACTGTGCCCGCTTTCTCCTTTAATAATTAACAGATATTACATAGAAGTGCTGCTTAAAGAACTGGTTTGGTTAAGTAATACACTTCCTAGCACCTAGGGTATTTTCCTTACTGGAAGCTTTCAAAGAAATTCCAGCTAACCGAACCCTTCCCTGCCTCCCCAAGCCTTTTTCCCCCCCCTGGCTGACACAGCTACGTACTCGCAAGGCTCTCGCCATGGCCTTCCTAAGCTCCCAGGTTGAACAGAGAGGGCTGCATTTCTCTCCTAACACAGCTTACTCCACCCGAAGTGGAGAGCCTTCTTCAGGTCAAAACTGCATGCCTGCAATTCAGGCACATTCGTATCAGTCTTGAAACAACAAAACCAACCCAACCTACCGAGAAACTCACCCCTACCTCTCCCTTACTTCCCTCTACTCTAACAGGACAGCACAACTAAGAAAACTCAGGAGCACCCTCAAAATTCTCATCTCATCAATACTCAGCACTGGACTGCACCCCTCCAAAGTAAAGCAACAGTTCAAAGACAACAAATGATGACCCCTCAAATGTAGCTGCTTCATTTTAGGCATCGCAAGAAATAAAGTTGCTTAGAAGAATGTATTCACCTGCACATCATTGCTACCTGTTTCTTTTCTATTCTGAGCTATTTTATGGGGTTGGAGTCTTACATATCAGATCTATCCTGTCTTGTCAACAGTCCCCCCCTCCCAAATACTTAACACATGGGTAGCTAGAGCCCACCATGTTTTTTTCTCCCACACTGATCTGTGAAATGCTTTCTTTCCACATCTCTAGCCCTTTACAAAACATGACTTCTGCAGCAGCCTCACTGCATAATCTAAATCCACTGACAAGCAACCTACCTCCCTGCCACCCACCCCACAGGAGGTAAAGTTTAACCCAGGCATCAACAGCTCCTCAGTTACTTCTTTACCATGCCTCCCATGAACAGAAAAAAAAAAGCTTGATGACATTTTACTGATAGATCTCTGTGCCACATACAAGACAGTGACAAAATAAATTCTGTAGTTTTTTTAGCTCATTCAAGAGACAAAAAGGGAGAAGCAGCAAGGCAGCCAACACCAAAGATGGAATTTGCAATTTAACAGTTGCTCAAGGAGTATGCCCATATTTGCTTTCCAGTTCAGGTCAGGTGCCTGTTCTTGAGGCAGAACTTCCCAAGGTCTCCACCTATTGCATTTAGGTTTGCATTACCAAGTGCTCCTGGGACACACCAAGTGCATTCCCTCCAGAGGGGTGTGCTCCTCCCGCTAACCCATGGTCAGTCCAGGAGGACAGACCAGGAGCAGACCCAGTAAAATCTCCATGATGCATATGGCATGGATGTCCTGTCCTCAGCCCCCACCACTTATTAATATACTACTTATTAACGCACTATCATAGTTTGTGATATGCACATCCATTTTCCAAATTGTATTTCTTTTATTTACATATACATATCCATAGAGGACAACTTTACCTACAGTCTATACGTAGTTTTCAGATCCAAAAATTATGAGTAAAAGCATGTTATACATAGGCATGTACAACATCCATCAACAACTTTGTCACATACTGTTTTTCATATTCCCTAAGAACAGGCTATACAGCTCAAACATATTTTGACTCCGCATTTCACAGAATCACCATGTCACTGAACAGCAACTTATAATTTAAGCAAGTTGCTTGTTACAGACTTAACTAGTTCACTGAAATCATATAGTGTATTTTCATCTCTACTTATTACAAGTGTGTGTCTGATTTGAGACCAGGGAAAATCGCTGGTTTGAAAGTGGGAGAGATTACAGTGGAGAAGGACCACATGTTTGTGTTATGAAGTTATGAACACTGTAATCCTATGCTCACTTCACATGTAGTTCACATTGTTATGTAAAGTGATTGCATTTTCAGTTTACAAGCTGCTGTACAGCCTATTCTTACTATATTCCCACAGATGTGACTTAACTACCAGGGAACTTAGAAGCACATTTCTGCAATTGTGCTGATAAACATCATCTTTGTATTTCTTGACTCTAGTATATCATCAGATCTGTAAACACTGATGAACTTCAGAAAAGCCAAGCCAAATTTCTCAGGGGTCATTTACTGCATTTACAAGTATCTGCATTTTTTAAATGCATGGTCAATTTGTTAGCCATGAGACTTCCATTTAAATTTAACTGTAGAACAACTGATGGTTTTCATTTTATATGTAATACACAAATCTAAATACATAAAGTGCATGTATTGATATATATGCACAACATTTTTTAATATATATATAAAATTTATTTAGAAGTTAAAAACTTTATGGTTGTTTTTAGAATTAGAAAAAAAAACAAAACAAAAACCAACCAAACAACTTTCTGCATCTGGCCTCAGATTTCCAAGGGCTTTTTTGGTTTTGTTTTCTTCCATTAGCTAGGGAAAAGACATAGCTTCAATTAACATCAAATGGATTTAAGAGTGCACAGACATGATACTTGTTCCAAACTAAGCACCTAAGAACAGAAACAGATGACAACAGTAAAGACCTGAAGACAGTGACCTTTGGTTAAAATAGTTGTAAAGATGTTCATAGTTCAAAGATTCTATTTATCTTACCAAAACTTTAATGGAGGCAGCCTTTTAACAGACTGCATTAAGGGGAATGCTCCATTTTCTAACAATGATTCATTACTTATTACTTCCAATATGTAAGTGTCCTCTGCAGAACATCAGTCTGCTATACCTAACCTTACTACACTGGAATGACCTTTTAGTCGTTTCATTTGTATGACGGGAATCAGCAATTCCATTTTTGATCCCCAAGGCGTTTCCAGGTCAATTGGTACACTGCCCACTCATATTATTGTCTCATTTCTATTTGTCATCTTCATAGATCATTTGGAGAACATGCACAGCACTTGCATTACAAAATGCTTGCTTATACTTTTTTTTTAATTACTGAAAGTATTTTTAAAGTGCTTGGTCACACTTGGAAAAAGCAAGAAGAAAATAATCACTTATCGTGCACTAATCATTATCTTAACACACACTTTTCCCCACGAAGCAAGATTTCACCTCCTGCTGTTCTACAGACATGGAATAGCCACAGTAACTAGTGAAAATGATAACGACAACGTTAATACTCCAAACACCATTCTCATTCACTGTTGCCTCCAGATGTTGAACTCCATTTTGATAGACCTGTAAGTGTCTCTTGTAACACTAAGAGACAAACATCTAACTTCTGTTTCAGCTTGTGACTGAAGAGCACAAAAAGGAAGGAAAAAATGAATTTTGAGATAATGTTCAGTTAAATAATTACAGCATTCTAGGAAGGTAAGACATGAGACATGTAGCAACATGCATTACCTTGAGTCCAAGAATCAGAACTACTTAACTCATTCGACGTCATAAAAATAGCAGCATTATATAGGATTGCAGTCAGAATAGGGAATTCTTCCCACAAAATTAAAAGCTTTCTTTGCAGTCACTCAGTTTTTATGCCTGTATTTTGACACTTGCATGAAAAAACTTACAACAACTAGATATCAACTATTTGTGGTGTATGAAAATTAATTTCCTTCCCATTGAAGGACATCAAATACCTGCATTAAAGAACTGTGAGTTCACTAGTTAAATAATCAATAATAATAATAATAGATATTACTAATTAAATATAAGGATCCTTTAAAAAATCTTCATTCCAAATTTCTTCTTGATATTTAGTCTGATTATGCTTATTGTTTAAGCAAATGTAATATCTATATTTACACCAGCTAAATTAGCAATGAAAAATCAGATTCAAGTACGTGACACTTTCTCTACTAATGAGAATGTTTATATACAAACCATTTTGTGAGAAGCAAAACTAAGGAATCCAATGCCATTTGCCCCTTCACATACCCCATCACAGAAGACAAGCCGTGGCTCACACCAAACTACATTTGCGTGGAGGAGCTACCAGCTTCCCACACCACCTTAGCACCAGAAGTCTGCCCATGTTTGCCTTGGAGATGCTATTTTCACATCTTTCCAGCTCTAGCTTTGTTTTCAGGAAAATCTTAAGACTTACACCCCTCTCTCAAGTATAGCTGAATTTGTACCTAGTAATATTTTAGACTAGTTAACCAAAATCACTTTCAAACACATAGGCAGAGCAACTGTACAAATCAAGTGGAACTGAGAGAAAATATATTGCTTTCATCACATTCTCACTAAATTGCAGTGGACTAGTATATACCTATTTAATTAACATATATTTAACATTCAAGAAGGGTTGAACACCATCTCTTCTAAAATCTCAACAGAACAGAAGAGCAACTGATGAAATCCATACAGAAGCACCTAGTGATGGCCCTACGCATCCATAAGAAGCCTGAATTGTATAGAGAACCAGAAAAAGAGACTCAAACTCCTGATTATTTAAAAAAAAAAAATCAATGCAAACAGCTGTACTTATGCAACTACAAGTGTAAAATCACAGTTCTAAGTGTCCAACAAGTTGCAGGCCAAAGCAGATGTGTAAAAAGAATACAATCTTATGCAGAGTGCCCACAAGTGAGAGCAGCCCTTGCTGACCAGGAGCTCAGGATGGATAGGAACAGAGCCCCCACAGGTATCAGCAGACAAGCAAAATACATGCTTGTCCAAGCTGTGAGAGGCCACACCTTTCATGGTGCATTCCTCCTGGCTGCCCATGCTATTCATGATCCTCTTCAGGATCCCTGAAGACTTACAGAGTAACTGGATATCTTTCCCCAGTGATGTCCAGTGTGCATTCCAAGCGGGGAATTAGAGGAAAGAAAAGATGGAAACATGAATGTCACAAACTCCAATCAGCTCTCAGTGTGTCCATTAACTAAAAGCAAGTGGTTGTTTTGGATACTTTGATATGTGTACAGGCATTAAAAGTGAGCAACAACAATAGCTGAGCAGACTTCTGTTACAGAAATGACAGATGACCTAACAAAAGAACATTTTCAGTTACACAGCAACCTGTAATAACTAACCTCTTTGGGACCCCATCATTCCACGCATCTTTCTAAAGCCAATTCTTCGTGCCGAAGAACCTGCTCTCCTGGTGACGAACACCAGTTAGTCAGTGCCAATCCATTCACCTCTCCGCTGTCTCCATCTGCGCCCTGTATTACAGTTTGTATCACCTAAAACATCTCCATTTCAGATGGCACAGTCCAGCAGCCAAATGCATGCCATTATGCCTCACTCTTACCCTTTCATTTTACCAAAATGAGTTGCTAAAGAGCTGATACTACTCATAGTCTGAAAAAGGCATGACTAGACTAGAAAATGAGAAGCAGAAATTTTCCAGAAGGCCAACCTGTAACAGGTTTACTTTGTTTCAAGAAAAGGCCTGCCAAATTCATCCATCATTTTTAGTGATTTAGCAGGAGTTAAAGACTCTGTCAAGTCTCCAAACTCAATGTGCCAATTTGGGTTAAGGAAA
>VZTL01077498.1:0-10218 GCA_013400535.1 Scopus umbretta | reverse complement strand
AGGGCCTGTTGCAATAGGACAAAAGGTTATGGTTTTACATTAAAAGAGGGTAGGCTCAGACTAGATATAAGGAAGAAAGTTTTTATAATGAGGGTGGTGAAACACTGGAACAGTTTGCCAAGAGAGGTGGTAGAAGCCCCATCCCTGGGAGCATTCAAGGTTAGGCTGGATGAGGCTCTGAGCATTCTGATGTAGTCAAAGATGTCCCTGCTCAGGGGAGGTGGACTAGATGACATTTAAAGGTCCCTCCCAGCCCAAACTATTCTATGATTCAATAAATACTGCCTCTTATCCAGCCATCATAATAGCTACCACTCCCCCCCCACCCCGCCCCCCGCAATTCCCTTGGCCCTGTAGTGTAAAATGCAGTTTGCCTATGTCAGGAGGAGAGTGCCACCTGCCAAAGGGATGAAAGCATAGCCCTGCCATTTGTTGCAGACAGTGCCCTAGGTCACTTACAGTACATCAATCACATCGTAGTATGGCGAAGCACTGTACATGAGGTGGACAGCAAAGGCAGATGAATCATTGGAGTTTTACTGGCAGTATTTTGCTACAGTAAATACCTTAACTCCTTTGTATGAATCCAGTTATTTTGTAGTAATTAACATGCATCTAGTGTGTCCTGATCTAAACTACCACATTTAGCTTTTCAGACATTTTTATTTAGAACAGATTTTGGTTTTTGTTCCTTGTAGGAAAAAGACACTAGTCTGGGATAAAACTCAAAACACTAAAACATGAGGGAGACAAAGTAGATGTTTGAAACCAGTAGCTTGATCGAGTGCAGTAGACATGAAACAAGCCTTAATTTTCTCCCTCAAAATAGAGTTTACCTGCTGATCTCATTACAGTATTTGTTACAATTATGTGACAAATATGGTGAATGTGAAATAAGAAGCTTTGAGACACCATCTTTGAGTGATTAGGAGGAGTACATAAATATATGACTAGGTAAGCAGTGTGTTAAAAAGTAGGCATTTGAAAACATAACAGGCTTTTAACAGTGGCTTAATTTGCCCTAGTGTGTGCAGGACATTTAAGAGGAGTTGCCTGAAGTATCTAATACTTTAAGGTTCAGGAAAAACTGCTTGATGGCTTATCTGTGGCCTAAGGAGACTGTTCATTTGTAAGGTGAGTGACTTCCAGCCTTAAATAATAATTGGGGAGGAATTCACAAATTAGATTTCTCATTTTCAAGGAAATACTCTTTTAAAGTAAATGTAAATCCAGGATAGAATAGACTTCTGTGAAGTAAGTGCATGATGATGATGATGCTATCAGCAAAGTATTAAAATGAGTAATGGTTTGACCCTGCCTGAAGACTTACGGATGAGCTGCTGTTAGTTTTGCTGTGGAAAAGCAACTGGCTAGCTGGAGTCTGATTCTAAAGCTTTTTGCGGGTGCTGGGGTGGCATGTATAGTAAGAATACCAACAGCATCCTTCCTCCATCTGCTGAGGAAAAAAAGAGTTGGCTTCTTATTTCGGTGTAGTCCCATAGCGGGTAGTCGTATGTTGTGTTCTGTATTCTTGTGTGGCTAGTGATTTAATTGCCTACATCAGGTATAAGCTTGGAGAAGAGGTTTGATTCTGCAGGCCTCCTTTGCTGGGCCATGAAGCCTGGTAAAACAAACAGGCCCTCTTATGTGTACTGCTGGAAAGATACAGCTCCATTGTGAATGTTAAAGTTTGGTTTGTCCGTTTTGGACCAAACATCCAAACTGAAAGGATTAGCCTGGTAAAGAGATAGATAAAGAAACACAGAAATAAAATCTGAGAGGAAAAAGGAGAAGCGAGGGGACCAATGAAGGAAAAGGGAAAGGTTACACAAAGGTCTAAGACATCATTAACAGAAGAATAAAATGAAGCCAGGAAGCATGACTGAATGTCAAGTGGATGACAGATTTTAATTATGATGACAATCACAAAATTCAACTTCTCAGTAAATATTTACTATTTAGCACCTGAAAGTACTGTTTCAGTGTATTTACTACTCAAGGAACCCTGATAGTGAGCTACAGCTTTAAAAATTAACAAAAAATGTTAATACTGCAGCTACTTGCAGTACAAGTAGTTGCCAATCCGATTAAACTGTCAACATTTGCACGTGCTTAGCTGGTTAAATAGCTAGGTAACATGCATCTCCATTGCAGCATTTCATGAAAAAGCCTTATGAATATTCAGGAAAAAAAAAACTTTAGAAGATGGAGTTAGTTTGTAGTAATAAGTTCGTAACAGATTGGTTGTCTTGTTTTACATATATTGTGAGTGTCTGTTGGGAAGCAAGAAGAATGAATGTTTGTATACAGGCAGTTTGTCTTAAAACATGATTTCAAATGTATCAGTACAGAAATGCTTCTACATGGACATCCTTTATCTCCTCAGGATAGCATTATGAAGTCTTTCTGGAGAATACGGGCATTCTGATACATGACAACTAGCACAGTGTCATTTCAGCTATTGCATGTGTTGCTCTGAAAGTGTGGACTGTATGTCAGTGGTCTGCATAAGCAAGTAAATAAGGCAAAATGCTTTTCATTAGGCTTAAAATTAGTATGCAAAGCTCCAAAAATTATGGGGGAGGGGAAGGAGTTGAAAACTACTTCTATAAAATGAACAGCTGGACAGTTTGCACAAGTCTTCGCATATCAAGGCTTCGAGTCATTCCAGTGAGTTAAATTGAATGTCATGGTGACCTTACCAAAAAACCCAGGCATTCCCCGAAGAGTCATTAAGATGAAGAAATCTGTCAGCTGTGTATAGCATGTGTACCCCTTGCATTCAGAGAGAGAAGAGGGAGGGGATACGAGAGAGCAGATAAAAGCATTTTTCCCTAACTTTCTCAATTTTTCACTGTGTTGTAAAGTCTTACTTAAAGACTTTTCATGGACAAATTACTTACCTAATTTGATTAAGCACAAGAAATTGTTTGGGAAGGGAACACATTGCACTGCAAGTGCTTACAGTGATGTCTTTGGAAGACTGATGTATTCGACATAATCAAGATATGACTGAAAACTGCTTTTTAGTATTTTAAAACTTAGAACAAAGTGTACTTAATTGGGTTTGTGTTGTGAAACTTTTTTTTTTCATTAAGATTGTTTCTGTGCTTTAGGTGAAGACGCTGAAAGAGAAGATTGAATCAGAAAGGGGAAAAGATGCTTTTCCAGTAGCTGGCCAAAAACTAATTTATGCAGGTAATGGATATTCTGAAGATACTGTGTCTGAATCTGCCTTAGTTTTTATGTTGTTCTTTGACTTTGATGTGAATGCTGTGTCTTCTAAAGACTAAGCACTGAAATACAAACCGGTTAAACAAAAAAAAACAACAAAAAACAAACAAACAAACAAAAAAAACCCAAAAAAACCCACAAAACCAAAACACTAAACACAAAACCAAACCAACAACAGATCGCATTGTCAAAGGGAATTCTTAATTTTGAATTGGAATTTTTCAGGTTTTAATGCATATGTATCTGTTGTTAGCTTTGCTCTTATAGCATTATATGCTAACAGCTTTAGTCCTAGGTGGGGTATGCTAGGTGAAGTAGAAATAGCTTTTGTTACAAGAAGTCAAGATTTGAGCAGATCACATCTGGGTTAACTCTTGTCTTTTGTTCAGTTTGTGCTGTGTATAGCTGAAGTGTTCCAATATATACCTCAGAGAATTAAAAATCAGATTATTTCTGTTGTATTAACAAAAGAAACCCACCACCAAATCCTTGCTATACAAAGGTACTTTCAATACTTTTAAGCTCTGTCATTAGAAACACATATTATGTGCTAGCAAAAAGCAGGCTAATGTTAGAGACAGACATGAAGTTACTTTATTTGAGCTAATATAGTTGGGGGGGTGTTAGTTTGTGTTTTGGGTTTTTTAACAGGTTTTTTTGTTTTTTGTTTTTTTGTTTTGTTTTGGGTTTTTTTTTTTTTGTTTTTTTGTTTTTTTTACAGTATCTTTTTACTGTTTGCCAGAATGGACCAGCCAGGAAGAACTGATACACAGATGCATTTTTTTGTTCTCACTTCTTGTTAGAACTTCAAAAGTTCTATTCCAGTACCCCCTCTAGTGCTTTTTTCTCTCAAACCGTGCTTGAAAGAAACTTTGGTGGCCTTTTCACTTCTTCACTGTACTGCTTTGTAAACTGCTTTTGTAGGGTAAAGTCTAGAAACCCTGAGAGTGGTATGTCCTGAGAAGGTAGGATGTCTGAATATATACATTGTGCAAGCTCCTTCCCCAAAGTGCCTATAATCCAGAAAATTGTAAGTGAACCTGTGTAAGTTCTGAGTCAGATGCTGCACCAGCTGCTACAGGTATTGCTACTGCTATTACAGTACATGTAATACATTCCTGAGTACTTGACCTGCAAGACTCATGGAACCAGTAGAGAGTAGGACAGTGCCACCTCATTTGTGTTCCAAGTACCATAATGCACATGCATTACTTGATTTCCTTGCAGTCATCAGGATAAGGATGTGTCTTGCTAGTTACAGTTAAGTGGTGTATTCTGCTAGCACTAAGAATCGTTATGAAAATGTGTGTTTTCCGCTTGAACTAGGGAAGCAGTCCTTGGCACATCTTCAGAAAATGAATCAATTAAAATAAAAAAATATTTTCTGAAAAATTCTGTAGTAGAAGTAGGTGCTATAGAACTCACTGAAATACAGACTTAATTTTCTGATTTGTGGTACTGCCACTAAATCACCTTATCCTGGGGAAAAAAAAGTGCTTTAACGTGTTTCTGAGTTCTTGTAGACATGTGGCAAGTCTACTTTGCCGCAGTACCATCTCTGCATATGAAACATCAAAAGTATTAGTATAACAAAGAAATGTTTCTGGTTTTGTCTGATCATTTTTTTCATCCTTCTGTCAAGGTAGCAGGATATAGAATGGTTCTAGCTTTTTCTAATGGTTTAGCCTTCTTTTAAGAGCAAATTTTTAAAGTTGCTAAAGCCTTTCCTCTGCATTGTATCTGTGTTAAAGGTCTAATAAATCTTTCTGTAAATTTGATGCTTCTGTTTCAAATAATTTGAAGCCTCGTCAACACTTACGGCAGCAGCCTTCAAGCTAACTAGTACTGTGGACATCATAGGACGAAAATAACTTTAGCTCTACTGCCAAAGCCTTGTAGCCAAAACAGTTTTTGTAGTGTTATTAATGTTTATAAATCTGCATACAGTGTGTTTTTATGGGTTTTTTTGGGACTGTGTTTATGAGGGAATCCCAAGATGATGTAATGATCTATTAAATAACAACATCTTAATTTGTATCTGTTTAATTTGCCAGGTAAAATCCTTAATGATGATACTGCTCTTAAAGAATACAAAATAGATGAGAAGAACTTTGTTGTGGTTATGGTGACAAAAGTGAGTAGTCCTTATTTTTGAAAAGGAAATTGCATTCATTTCATTACTTTTTTTTTTTTGCATTGTGATGAGAGATTGTATATGCCTATCCTTAAAACCAGTGGAATTTGATCATGTGAAGGTTTTGGTCAACAGTAAAAATACATGCTTGTGCGAATAGATACGAAATACTGCTTCACAGTCCTAGTTTGCCTACGCTGATTGTTGTTGCTGTTTTGTGCTGAATGTTTAAATCAAAGAAAAAATTTGCGAGTGGCTGATTTTATTGTTTCTTCTTTCTTGTCTCTCTGTATTGTTTTTCCAGTGATACTATTAAAAGGAAGAAGGGAACCTAGATAGTTTATTACTAAATCCTCTGTACAGAACTCCTCCAGTCTTGCCATGTTGCTTTCAAAACTCATGGCTGTTTCTTTTGTCAAGCTCAACAGCTTAAACCAGTACAGAAAGGATACATATGCCAATCAACAAACCTGTGAGTTTTGAATGACTGCAGTGGCAAATTAAAGGGAATAACTGTGACATGTATTTGAAGTATCTCTCCTCTTAACCAGTCACCGGATTGCTGCCGGGAATCAAGCCACTGATTTTTCTAGCCATTCCAGAGCAGACCCTTGGGATCTCAGTAAAACTGGCTTCAGCTCTGTCTTGAGATACGAAGTAAATTTTGGAGTTAGCGGTCCTCCTTCTGACAAAGAAAATGTATATTCCGTTGCCCTTCACTTCTATCTGGTATTGACTCATTAGATTCTCTGTTTGAATGTAACTGCTATTGCTGTCTTCCTGAATAAGCAGCATTCTAGTCTGTGGTTTGCCTGGAGAAGAGGTATTTATCAGTATGAGAAAACTGGTGCAGATGGGATTTCAGAGTACAGCTTTCATTTTGTAACAGAAGGAACACAGACTTCCATGAAGAACTGATAAATGCAATACCTTCTTATATTAAAGCACCTGTGTTTTGGAGTTGGGCATTTCTTCAGTGTTACGGTCTTTTTGCTGAGTCTTTAAGCTCAGATTCCCTCTCCTTGATTCTTTTCTGGATAAGATGTGCCCTGTCACTTCAGACAAAGGTAGCAGTTGTGCTTATGCTCAGACGTGTTTCAGTGTTTTTCTTTGAATGCTTCTTAATGTTCTTTATTGTGCCTGTCATGTTGGAAGCTTTTCATTCTCAACCTCTCCTTTCCTTTCAGATAAAAGGAGGAAATTCATTTTTCCTAGTTTAAGCAAACATTGTCTGAAAGTG
Source organism: Scopus umbretta (assembly GCA_013400535.1). Lineage (NCBI taxonomy): Eukaryota > Metazoa > Chordata > Aves > Pelecaniformes > Scopidae > Scopus > Scopus umbretta. The sequence goes on along the minus strand of VZTL01077498.1, from coordinate 3,610 downwards.
ATTCACCTTGAATAAGTAGTTGTGTTTTGTTGAAGTTCAGCTATTTTAGTTTGTAAGGCAGAGATGGGGGTCAGCCTTGTCAATCCTTAAGGATATTCGTAGGTAAGGGACTACAGTGAAACGACTTTCAAAAATGTAATTCTGTACCTTAGCTGGAAGTTACACGCATTCTGAAAAGTGTAATTTCTATATAATGGGATTAGTATTGCATCCAAGTGAAACTCATGTTTCATAGAATCATTAAGGTTGGAAAAGACCTCTGAGATCATGTAGTTTCCATTAGAGATGTGAAGATTAAATCACAATTATAGGCAAGTATTACGCACTGTAAATTTGTTGCTGTAGATTTCATAGTCCTTGACTCTGCTGGATTTTTGGTACTCTCTATAGAACTCAGGTATGTGAAATGTTATTTAGGTAGTGCTTTGAATGTAAAGAGTGCATAATTAAAACTTGTTGCAGGTTAAGTTTAAATTTTTAGCTTCTCATTCTCCAGCATATAGCATTCATAATGAAATATGATTTCTGTCTTTATCACTTTTTTCCAAATTTGGGTGGTGAAAAAACTGTATGCTTGTTGCACTTGTCAGATGTCTTTTGACAGTTGTTTTAGTTTCATCTGAAAAATGTGCTTTTGTAAAACACAAGATTGGTTTCATGTTTAGAGTATTGTGGTCTATAAATAATTAGATCTTATCTTTGCATTTCACTTCATACTCAAATAGTGTGACTGCTTAAGTGTCCAAATAAGTACTTCAGTGACATTATCAGTTGCCTGTTTAAACAGAATAAAAGGCATTATAGATTTCATGTCTTGCAATGTTTTAATGTTGTGCTTGGTGTTGAGGCAGCAATGTCAAATACAAATGGTCTTAACTGAACTTAATCAATATGTTGACTATAGAAAGCATGGGTTTAGGAGCTTTGTGTTGTGTCTGAATTCTGTTGTCCTCCTATAGCCCAAAGCGGCAGCTGGAGCGACTCAGCAGTCAAATGCTACTACCACTGTTAGCTCAACAACTGCAGCTCCCACACCAGTCACTGCACCAAGCCCTGCTGCTGCCCCTGTGCCAGCTCCTGTCTCTCCAGCACCAGCACCAGATGCAGTTGCTTGTGAATCTGCACCTGTGAGTGTTCCTAAAGAAGAGAAGCCAGCCGAAAAACCACCTGAGGCACCAGCTGCTGTCAGCCCATCATCCACTGACGGGTATGAATGAGTCTCCATAAATGGCTCCCCTGTCCATTTCTGTTGCTTCTAGTTTTGATTTTAAGTTGAATTTTCCATTACAGTGTTAGTCCAATCATTTTCCGTGTTCCACGTAATTTTTCTTCTTTCTTAACTGTGTAACTTCAGTCTCTGGCTCAAGTGTAACATTACTGATGGTAAGAAGTGCCCCTCCCTGCTTATACTTTCTTCCTGTGGGAAGTATGGTCTTGGGACTAAATGTGTGGAGTGGAGAGTTAAATGTCACAGGACTTGTGCTCCCGTTAGTCATTTCAGAGTTACTGTGGCACAAGTTTCTTTTCAGACTTGAGTGTATTCACCTGCGTGGGGATCTACTGTTCATAAAGCTCTGAAAGACTTCAGAGGGATGTGTCCTGTCCTGTTCATAGACGTTTGAGTGTGTTTTGAATCATGTGGGTTAGATTTGAGCCGTAAGTTCTTTATTGCTTAAGTCTCTTAATTTCCGGAAAGAGCTTTTTCTGCCAAAATGTAGGAGATAGTATTGCTCTTAATCTTGTGATGTCTTAGAGCTAATAGCTTATTTGTTCTGAATGCTCCTTGGCCCATCTGCAGATAGTTGTGGGAGTTGGGATAGCTTTTAACCTCAATTCTCTATCTTTAAGAAAACCAAATGGAAGTCAGAGGTTTCATACCTGTTGTATACTGTGGCCTTTTCTTGCTCACTTTAAGTTGCTTAAGTATTACATGGGACAAAAATGTTAACGGTACATTAATGGCCCTTGAAGTGCTGCATGGCATCAAGTCTTCATTTTTCATACACTGGTTTTCAGTTGTTTGTGTGTTATTTATGTGAATACTGGTGCACAAGACATTACTTTTTGAAGTGGTTGTATTTAAATGCCATCAAATACTGATTTGATGATAAGGGAACAAAACTTGGAATTGCCTAATATCCTGAAAATGTCATCACAAATTTCTTGCACTAAACACCCTAATTGATTATTTTATTTGCAGTTCTGAGAACTGCATATCTTTTTAAAATGCAATACAAATGAAACTTCATTTACAAGTCAAATAACTTAGGATCTTTTTAACATTACTGTGTGGAGGTTTTTGCTGCTCTGTCAAGTAGCTTCAGAGATTAGATTAAATCTTTGATACGGAAACAGTGCTTTCCAGGTTTTCCGTGTACAGATTAAAGTGTTGTAAAACTGCAGAAGGGAGCCTCAGTGTACAGACTTAACAGGAAGCAAGAGAATAATTTAGCAAATACATCGTAGTTACCACACTGCCTTGACTTCAGTGAGTACTGCTTGTTTCTGATTTGCTTTAGAAGTTAAATTACTAAGGCAGGTGAAGATTTATTGAGCCATGGCCACACAAACTGGTGTCCTGTTTTGCCTTTGATCTTTTTTAGTTGTAAATCTTACTAGTGATAGGTACTAGTGTAGCACCCTTGTCGGAACAATTTTTTTATTACATAAAAAATGCACTTCTGTAAATGCCTTGTTAGATTTTTTAATGGCATCTTCTGTAAATTGATTCAGATTAATCTGACGATCTTTCACTTGCTCATAGGAGTTGCTGACTCTGGTAGCCTGATATATGTGAGGCTGCTGCAGCTCCATGGCCTCAGGTCTATCAAGTGTCAAGATTGAACATATATTCCCAGGACATACACAATATGTATGTATCTGTATGTATGGCTGACTGCATAGGTAGACACAGGCAGGAAAAAAACAACACTCGGGTAACCATAAAACACCAGCAGTCGCATCGTGTTCCCTTCTGGCTGCACAGGATAAATCTCACTAGTGCAAAATACATATGTACAAATATACAGATGAACAATATGAATTTGTTCAATAGCTGGCCTTACACATTCTGTTTGATAGCTGTCCCACAGATCTCCCAGTCTCTCCAGTTTTTGGTACCTGAGCATGTGATGGCCCGAGCCCTGCAACACTGCTCGAGTTGCTGATAGTCAGATTCCATTTGCAGTCGTACACATGCGTGCACACACAGAGGATCCATCCAGGAACTGCCTGTAGACATGCAGTGAATCTGGTAGCTAGTGCCTAGATCCCCTGGTCTCCCACTTGCCTCATTCACGGACACATGAACAGGTCTCTCCACTAGCTGGTTGAGGCCTATGACCTTACCAGTAGCTGACCCCCATATGTTACAGTCTTTCAGCAGCTCCTCTCTCAGACCCTCTGGTCTTTTCAGCAGCTGACTGACTTACAGGCATTCAATACACAGCTTTCAAGGGTCTTGCCCTACTCACTGTATCAAGCTTGATGCTTGGTCGTGATTACACACGCAGCAATGTGTGCATCCACACAGAATATGCATGCACTGTAGTCGTTTCAGTTGCTGACACTCCAGGCACGTGGACCCCTGTGGCCCCTTCTCCAGTTGCTG
>VZTL01077487.1:17319-74662 GCA_013400535.1 Scopus umbretta | reverse complement strand
AAAAAAAAAAAAAAAAAAAAGCAAACACAACTTATATTGTGGACCATTTTCATGGCATCTCTTCTGCTGCTGGACAATCACCTCACTAAATCATTAGTTCTTTTTTCAGACCCCAGCACTGCTAACATTTGAAGGAGGAAGGAAATAGCTAAGCAATCTACATTTAGGAACAGCTCCCATTTCCTCCTTACACTCTTATTTCCATATTCTTAACTTAAAAGGCTGCCTTCTCTACTAACACCAATTGGTTCCCAACTAGTGCAACAGTCATTCTTTAAAAGGAGACAGATTCCTGACAAATTAGATACTTTTAAAATCTGACTACAACAAAACAAGAAATCAGAGGAAATAAAGACTTGTAGTCAACAGTCTACTCTCTACCATTTTATCTCTTGTTGTAACTGTTGCTGTGGCATGGCTGCTAATATATAAACCCTAAACTGCAATGTTATAATGTATTACCAGTTACCTGGTACAAATACAAATTGTTTATGTTTTATTTTCATGGTTTATTACATTACCTGTACCACTTGTTTCCTTTGACATATATTTTACATATAACTTCTAAGTATATACTACTGACGCTGAAAACATATGTTCAATTTAAGACACTTCCTAATTTTAAAAATAAATTAATTCAAAAAGCCTCTTTGCAATCAGTTCCACCAAAAAAAAAGCCTCCACTTTTTCATAGGTACTGTATGAAGATGGATGTGTAGTAAATTTATTAGCAGTTTGTCTTGCATCATATTCTTCTATATGATATTATAAATTGAAAAATATGATAATGAGGAAAATGCAATAAGGATTAATAACAGTACTGAAGGATGTATAATTCGCAGGGAAAGAGATTTCACCTACTTTCATAGAAAACATCCTCGTGGTGTCGTCACCTGCTTTCCAGCATAGAACAAATAGACTGTGCTGTAAACTTGAAACATCTAAATGCAAATGCCTCAAGCACAACTAGGGGTTCAGTGATTTCCAAACTATTTATCACTGTTGAATTCTGTACAAGTGGAATTTATTGCCTCCAGGCCTTCAACTGACCAAACAGTGAATAAAATAACAAAGAAAATCTTCTGAATATGCATCTTTGCACAAATTACTTCTTGTGTGTTAATTCTGTGAGTGTTGTCTTTAAAAGCCTTGCAGTGGGCCAGCCATTTGTTGTACCTCCTTCTATTTTTCTTCATTTTTTACAGATGCTAGCTGACATTTTTCTCCATCCTTTTATCAGCCAAACTAGTTTATATAAAAAACACTGTCCACTCACTTTCCATCTTTTTTTAATGTTGTAGGTGGGAATTTTTTTACATAATTATAAGTGAGGTTTTTTTTACAGTCAGGCCCTTAACCTTTCTTATTTCTGAATAAACTGTTCTCTAGTAAATGTTCTGTTTTCCTTCCCCTTCACTTTATTACTTCTGTCATAGCAATGTCCGTCATTCCTAGACAAGCCTGGGAATCCATCATATTATTTTCTCTCTAAATACCTGATAAGAGGCAGGATATTTTCAAAGTGTTGTAATCTGTATGGACAAGACAGGCAGAAGATGACAAAAAACATTATCATCATCTTTGTTTTATAGATGAAGAATGTAAGACACAGAAGAGGTCTGGGTATTTAGGTACTGAGTTATACATTTAAACACCTTTAAATACCAGCATATGGAGGAGCTGCAAAATGAAAGGACAGCTGGTGAGAAGCACTCCATAGCTTTAGCCACAAAATATTTAAAACATAAGAACAAGATCCACCCTCCTTTTTTTCATGATAGGGCAGGAGGATCCTTTCTCTTTTCTCCTGTTGTCTGTAGATGACGTCCGAGGCAGGCAGTCCCCCATCCTTCCTTACTGCCTGCTGCGCACCGGGTGGAGGGCAGACGGGTTGCACCATCCACCATCTCCTCGCCAGACTCTGGCTCCCTGCTGCCCAGCAAAGGATGCCTTAGCGTCCTCCTCCCAGATGGGCACAAGAGAGTAATATTTTCTACCGCAGCTTTTGTCACAATTGCACAGCTGAAATCCTAAGTATTGGGTTTTTTGTCACCCACTGTAGTGGCATATGTAGTTTCTTATGCTGTCAGCTTTCTTCTTGTGCTCACCCATGCATTTAATTTCTTTATATGTTTCAAGGACACTTAGTTTCTTGGGAAAGACCTTTGGAAATATACTATAATTAGCTGCATGGTTTACAGGACAGTTGCATTGTCAGACCCAGTCACTGCTAGTTGAAAACACTCATAAGCATCAGCATCTATCATATTCTCTCCTCTCCAGCCTCTCAGCTACTATTGTTCATGTGCTGTTTTTCTTGGCTCTTTCTTTTAGTACTGCACTAGCTTTCAGTTACTAGTATATATTCTTCTTTGTGTGTGCAGTAATACAAATATTTACTGTGAAGTATCATTGATATGATTCAGAAAGTATGCTTTATGAAGGCTCAGAGGGAAGGTTTTCAATATTTTAGCATATTCTGCATAGTTTTTAAATTCATCAACAATAAGAGAGTAACCTAATGCATTTTATATGTATATTAAGGCTGACTGAAGCTGATCTATTCATTACCAAGTCCATGCAAATATATTTTGAGTACAGACTCAAAACATCCTTGAGTTTTACAGTTGAAGAATATGTTTGCAAGTTAATTGGTCTCCAGTTACTTCCATATTGCCATGGTTGTATCTCCACGTATGACTCCAGGGTCCCCATTCAGTCATATGTCTTCAGATGACTCATGTTCTGACTAGTTTGGAGTGAACCAGCTGGTTTTCCAAGGAGAAAAGCACAGAAGCAGTGCGGTAGCTTATAGTCCAGCTTGATTCTTACAGGCAATACGGACACAGCTGGCTCTGGGTAGTTTGTATTTCAGTCTAAATGGGTATGAAGCTACCAAAAGCTTTGTAGCTATACCCTCTGTGGCTGTGTTCATCTATAAAATGGATATAACAATTCTTTTTTCCTCACAACATTTCCCATCTTGCTTTTTTTGAAAAGTCTTCATTTCACACTGTATCTGTAAATTAATCGGTGTAATGAGACCCTTATCTTGAGGGCATGGAAATAACGATGTTCACTGGAATCATCTTGCAGTGATGCTAAAACTGGGGGGAAAAAAGAAATAATAAATGTATTTGGCTGTAGGTGAGCAGTATACAGAAACTGGTATTATGAATGACAAGCACAGCCTATGAAAATAGTTAACTTGCAAACACACAGGAAAAAAGTACATTATGTATTAAAAAAAAAACCAACAAAACGCTCTTGCAATAGAAAGGTGAATTCCCAAGTGTTCAACTGACATGACTTTGCTGTACAGAAGAGAAAGCAGAGGGTTTGTATATAAAATAAGAGAGACTGAGAGTCTGAATCAAGGAGAGAAATAATCAGGATAGCTGTTCTCTGCAGGAAACAGGGGACCCTAACTCTTCAGCTCTGTGGCTGTGCAGGAATGTGAGGTGCACATACCTCACCTGGAAATGAACAGCTTTCACTTTAGAAAGGTGCTGCTCCCACCACCGGTTTCTCCTCCAAGATCAACTGCGTTGCTGGCCCCGAACTCCACTTTCTGCCTGGCTTGGTGCACTGAGGCAAAAACAATTGGAGGGTGATGACACATGTTTGTCTCCAAGGGCTCTCCAGCAAAGTTATTTTTTCTTCATTGAATATTTCTGTACAATTGCACACTTTTCAAATTCATTTCAGGTGGGAATATTTTTGTATAGCTAGTAACTCACCAGCCTTCTCTAGTATTGCTTGAATTTCTGGCCCATGGTGTAGTTTGGTTGCCCTATGGTCTCTGCTAGTTGGTTTAAGCTACACAGGTAGATGGTTGTCTTTAGGGTCCCCAGAATCAATATATAGAGGATAGCCTGTGGACAACACTTTCACTTTTTTATGTAAGAAATGTGGGTCATGTTTCTCACTCCATGTATTACTAATATGGTACCTAACTCCTCAATGTAAAAAGTTTTCCTTCTTTCCTTGATATTTCCTTAATTGTCTTGTCTTAATTCCCCATTTATTTACTCTGAGCCAAGCCAGCTTCTAATGGAGATAATGATATAATCAGTCACTTCAAATATACCAGGTTTCTGACCCACAGAATAATTTACAACACAAAGCCAATCCTCATTTCAGTGGTGCAGAGACTCCCTGACTACCAAGTTACTATAATCCCTTTTGCAACAGAAGGAGAATTAGAATGGGTATGTTATCACACTCAGCTGTTTCTTTAGCTATGCAGGAATTGAACAGGAATAGTCTCCAGAGAGCAGCCCACCAGCTGGGACAGGGAGAGGTTGCGGGTGTTAGTCTGCAGGAGGCACCTGGGTTTCTGCAGGGCTCTGATATTCTTCCCACAAGGGACTAGCGCATCCCCTGGGGGAGACTCCCGTTGCGCAACCCTGCTGTGGTCACATCTTTCCTAATGAAAGATCCATCTAACATGGCCCATTCTTGCCAAGGTCTTAAACGAATCTGCACTTTTGCAATGAAAAATGGTTTGTCAGGAAATTCCCTTCTATTTCTAATGAGGCTGAATATCAAACAGTGACTCCAGAGCAAAGATTGCATGCTCACTGGACACAAACACATCTAGTGATGTTTTTCAGTGTAGAGAAAAGCACAGTCTTGCAAAAATTGTAATGCCATTGGTTTCTCACTCTCTCAACTGGCTTTCAAAACAGTATAATTTGAAAGTTCCCTGCTATGCATGTACATACAGCATGGTTGAAAGCACAGGGCACTGAATGGCACTTTGCTGTTTTAAAATGCACAGTTCAATCTATGGCAAACCAGTATTTCTTTGGTGAATTGTGTAGAGTAAGCAGACTGTTCATGACAGCTCTATGAATAATAACAGTGATTTTATCATGATGCTTTCGCTCCTGCTAGATATTATTATGCAAGGCTGTTCCACAGTAGCTATTATTCAGTTGCAACTTACAGAGAAGCTCAAAGGTTGCAAGTTCAGTAGACAAAAACTCTTTTCTCACTTTTATTATTTATTTTTGTATTTAAAACAGCTATCAGTTTAACACCTCATACAGACTTAATCCTTTACCCTCCTTCTGTGTGGAAGGTGAAGATTCAGAAGAATGATAGGCAGAGTTGTAACAAGGCATCTTGCAGACTGTTTTTCCTTTCCTCTTCCCTCTCTCCTTCACCAGTCTTCACTCCTTCCAGCCATTTGCTCTTAATCCAGTGATCTCCCAACATGGGCAACTACATATATATTCCTATTTAGCACTTTATCTGGGGAACCTGGCCTCCTTGTCTCTCCATCCTTGCTAGAAGCTGCCGGCAGCCCAGAAGGGCTAACAAAATGCACAGGAGGAAGACAGAGAAGTGAAGAATCCATAAGCCGGGAGAGTAAGAGTTTGAGATCATGAGTTTTGAATCCTGTTCTTTGCAGATTCTTACCCAGGAGCTGCTGCTGTGTTGCGTTACCACTTCCCAGAGCGATGACAGGCAAAATAAGAGATATTCCATTCATATCCATCTCCTTTGTTAGTTGGTAACTCCCACAGGCTACCATGTCCACAGGGCTAAAGTCAAGATCATTCAGAATTAGCCCACCCTTTGGGTGCCCTGGAAATGTCTCTGGACACCCTGCATGTTTCAGAGCTCTGAAGGCAGGTGTGGGAGCTTTCGGTGTATGAAAGTATTCAAAGGCAGCCAGTGGAGATAGCAGTGATGAGGCCATGCTGTGGATCAGACAGATGTTAATGTCCTTAGCCAGGCAGAAATTTTCAATGATGTGATTTTCTGCATGACTATATTAGTTAAAAGTAATCAGTCTTGAAATTTATGATGCTGTCATAAACAATTTTTATTCATATCTAGTGAAAGAGCTATAGTGTTTGTAGTAGACAAAACCTAGAGAAGTCCAGGAGAATACATGAGGTGTAGATTGGGTTACTGATTCAAAAAGAAATTTATTCAATAGACTACACCATAAAGGATAATAACTCTAGTTTTTTAGGTGGTTTTTTTATCATTTCACCAGTGTTAGTGCCTTTTGAAGAAATTGCAGCCTACTGCTATTTTATCTGATCTTACCTGGGAAGTCATTCTGCTTTTGTCAAGTGTGCAAAAGGCAGGGGACAGGATGCCAGCTAATTGCCACTGCTGTTTTCAGCTGATGCTCTTTCTTACTCTTGCCTACTTGTTCCCTCTGTGAATTGATTGTGGCTACTAAGCTGGAGGACAGGAAAATATTCAACACAAGCTGCGCTTGCAGGCTGACAAGAAAGAGGGAAGCAAGGCCCCAGCGACCCTGACAACTTTTGTTATGTGCTGCAGCTCTGAGAGTGCTCCCACACAGTGATTATCTCCTGGAAAGGTGTGTTTGAGAGGAATGATGTCAATACTATACAGTTCCCATTTTCCTAGGAGGGTGTATCTGATTTTCTATCTATATATGCTAGGAAAGATGAAGGCAAGAAGTAAAATTTAGAATAACAAGTGAAGATTAAAACCTGCTTGCTTCTTTCTATTGTCATCTAGATATCTGCATGCATTTGCAGATTCATCCTTTTTTTTTTTCTTTTTTTCTTTTTAATACTAGAGTTTATTTCTAAGGGACTGGGGCTCTAGTCCTACAAACACTAATGCATGTGTCCAACCTTAAATATAGGCAATAGCATTACTTACAAAATTTTTGAATGCCTGTCTCTTTTTTTTTTTTTCATTTTTTCATACAAGTATAATATATGAGATTGTTATTGGTTTTCCTCTTATGAATTGAATTCTTTCTCTTCTGCTTGTTAATTTTTGATTCTTGTAAACTCAAGCACAAACCAATAAATTATTCCTGGTTTGAACAAAGCACTGCTTAGGATATATTGGGTCTTTCAGTGTATGTCACTGAAATCTTTAATACAAATATGTCTCCATCTTGGGAAAATCTATGAAAATGCATCACAGGAGCCGTGAGCAATTTCATCCATTGATTTCTTTTTCTTTTGCCTCTTGCATATTCACACATGTTTCTGGAAACTGTCAAACCTTAGATCAAATTACAACAACAACAACAACCACCACAAGTGACTAATGTGATTCATATAAAAAGGAGTTTCCCTTAGAACAGGGCTGTATGGTATCAGTTAACCTAGGTGGTGGATTTCAATACTCATGTCATTGCTGACTTTTGGTAAATTATGCTATGGTTGTCACATTTTTCCTGGCAGCATCTCCCACCTGCTGTACTTTGGGGAATTACGTTGTAGCAATGAAAACATGATGTGTCTGGTGTTGTGGCATGCCAAGGGAAATGAGATCATAGTTCAGCTCATGAATTTCTCCATGGGAATTCAGCGGGCACATTTTGGAAAAAAAAATTGCTAAGGTGTGGGTAACCACAGGCAAAAAAGTGGATGTATGTCCACAAGAAGGAAAATCACCATGGAGTGAATTCTGTTACAGAAAGGTACTAATTATATTGATACTAAGGGCTGATCTTTTAAATATCCAGTGATTTATTTGCACCCAGTTGTTAGAAGGAGACTCTTTACTTTGCCTTCCAGTGCTGTAAGTGCAAGCTAAAAGTCTCTGAGAAGCAATTGTCCTGGAAGTCTTTTTCAGGTACTTCAAAGTAAAATTAGTATAGAGTCTTTAATTTGCTCAAAAATTGGACACAAAATTCCCAACGGGCACATTTTTGAATGATACACTTTTTAGCTCTGGGATTTGCTAAAATTTTCACATGTAGTATTTATTTTAATCAAAACTATTGACTTGTGTACAGAAAGGATAACAAATATTGAGACCACATTGGGACAGGAGTCACTATCTTAAATACATGACCACTCACTTCAGGGAGGTCCAGACTATTAAAACCATCTCTGAATTCAAGGATTGTTGAGGCCTGCAGCTAGATTGCAACCTGAACTGCTAGAGCTCAGAGCCATCCCCGATTTTCTATGGTTATCTGCTATATAAATTTGTCTGGCCCAAAAGACTTACAGTGAAGTCCTGAGAGGAAGACTGTTTTGGAGACTTGCTTCCTCCCTGATAACTATTCATCTGATGAGAGAAGAGGGAGTTTAGGGAGTTTCTGTGTAAAAGGGAGTACAACAACTGGCATCCTGTGATGCCAGGCCAAGCTGTGGAAGGCACTGACAGGATGGCCAGCCCACCACTTTTGACAGGGCAAAGGGCACAGAAAAATGTAATCTCCAGTTTCAAAGGATGACAAGACCCAGAAATTTAGCCTAACTGATTTGAGCTGTCAAGTCCAAGACACTATAGATATTAAACAACTGGTCCATCAGCTGGCAGGCCATAACCCTGTGCAACCCTGAAGGGGAGGACTGATAAGAGAATATCAGAGGGATGCTCTTGAGAAGTATTAGATACTTGAAGAGCATCATCCAGAGAAGAAAAAATTGCCACAAATGTGGGGTGGAGTTTTTAAAAGATGTAGGGGTGAGGGAAAGATGCTTTTTAGAGCTTTGCCTAAACTTTTGTGACTGTACCAGAAAGATTCCCCTAATTCCCACAGGCCTTGCAGCAAACCTGCCATGATTATCTAAGCGCACAGGAACGTGCAAGGGAATGTCAAAACTGACCCTGAGTTTGAGAGCTGAAGGGGAATGGTGAAGCTGTCAACAGCAATGGGCAGAGGAGGAAGAATGGCACGTTCAAATTAAAGAATTACCTGTGATCTTTTTAGCTTCAGGTGACAAGGAATCATCCTGCATACACAAAACTGTCAATTCAACTCACAGAATGGAACAGAAGCAGATAGGACAGGGAGGTGAAAATATTCAGCCTGGGAATAATAGCAGAAAACAAGAGGAAAAAAGTGTGCAATAAGAAAACAGGAATCTGTAGTGACTTTGAGAGAGTCCAAGGGAGAAAGAGCTGCTCCAAATGATGCTGAAAGGGCAATAAAGAAGGCAGATGGAGAGCCACAAGGGGGTACTGCCACAAAAGCCAAGCAAGAAAAGAGTGATCAAGGGTATCAGATTAGACAGGAAGGTCAAAGAGGACACAGAGATTCCCGGGTTAGCCAGAAAGAGGTCATTTGAGACCTTGGTGAATTAGTTTGAATGGGGAGGACTGGAGCCAGATTGCAATGAGTCAGAGGAAAGGAAATCAATGCAGTGGTCGTAAACAGGCCTTTCAAGTCACTTAGAAGTGAAAGGGAGAAGGGAGGGTTGTGAGAGAAAGAAAAGCTGACCTATTTGCACTGGAAATTCACAAACAATGTACTGCTTATCCCTTTCCTTTCCTCAATGTATGAAATACCTTTTTTTGTTGTTGTTGTTTTCTGATGGATTTTGTTGTTTTCATTTTGAAGATCAGAGAAGTTTCCAGGCTCCCTGATTTTAACAATCACCCATTAATATATCTCAGGCACCTACCCAAGGAAACGCATATGTATAGCAGCCTGTACGAATTTCTGTCTCTTAAATTTATTACTCAGTCTCCATTTAACCATAGAGCTTCATTTGTTTTCATGATCACTGCTTGTATGATGTCTGGTACTGAGTTCATTGGTGCCAAACTAAAATTAAATTTGGTTTTAAATCCCTGGAAATCCTACAGAAACCTAAAGTGAGTGATTGTGCTATAGAACACACTGTAGAGAAGCCTGACTTACCATGCTGTTTTTCCAAAAACATGTTTATTCTTTTCAAGCCATACATTTGTCCCACCAATCACAGATTTTGCCAACCTGGCAACATTTAAAGGATATGAAAAACATTTTGATAGAAATGCAACTGCTTAGGATTTAGTCATATAATTCTCACTGGAATTAAAAAGTAGCTCACAGTGGGAAACATTTGAGAATTTCATAGGAATAGAGACTTGTGATTTCTGGCACTGCCTTTGGGGTCAGTAAGCACCTGTGCCTGGAATAAAAACAAAGTAGTAGGGTTGAGAATTTCCACAATGGACTTGAAGCAATTCTTGCTGTCTGATTTTAAGACCACAGTTTCCACGTGCCACCTTTTGCGCATGATGTCTTGATTTTGAAAGAGTGAATTCCCAAAAAAGAAAAACCCCTCTGAATCACAGTTTGCTTCTAAACCATCACTGAAGTAATAGATATGCTGCATACCAGACAGCTCTGCAGTCAGGTCACTGGTGACCCACAGTGCCTTTCTGGGTAGCCTGTAAAAGATTTTAATCATGGGTGTTCCTTACAGAAATTGCTGACAGATAAAGAGACAGTGGCTGCAGAGGCACTTATAGCCATGTGCCCCCTCCATGAGCATCAGCCTGGGACCCCCACAGTTCCCATGCCAGGGCAGGCTATTCCCTGGCTCAGATACATTTTGCTTTGCAGCCTATGGTCTGTTGTCCCACCTGTAAAGTGGTTCTCCACAAACAAAACTTAGAGAGAACCTAGTGCAAGCTATAAGCATCTTTAAAAAGAAAATCACTTTAATGGTATTCAGCTTCACCTTTCTCTCCTCCAGAGCAATACAGCAGTTTATATGACTTGATTTTTTTTCTTGATATTTAAATCAATAATTTCATCCATGTTAAATTAATACCATCTACAGCAGATTTAATTTCAAGTTACGAATAAATAATCTTAGAGATTTAGCCCATTTTTCAAATAGTGAATTACTCTCATTTCAGATTTTGCAAATGTATTTTTGATTTGCAGATGTGGGTGGAATATTCTGCACAAATACATCTCCAGCTATGTTGTTCTCTGAAGCTGTCCCAGATACTATTAATGTGGTTGGTCACCTAGATCTTATAGAAACTGCACACAGGATTTAATGAAGTTTATAATTTAAAAAGCGAGAAATTATTACCTTTAATAATCTGTGAATAATCTTGATTGCACATGTATGGACACACACACACATATTTAGCTCATCTACATTTGAATACAAGGTTTTGGTCTGAAGTTATCTGCTAAATTTCTTGCAAGGCAAGCCCACTAAAAGAGCCAGAGCTTAAACCTCTGAAATGGAACAATAATTCTGGACTACATTCCCACATGGTTTACACTGCTGTAACGTGACTGTGGGCAAGGTAAATATGGTAGTGTTTCAGCCCAAGAACACAGCTCACAGTCTCTGTAAGTGCCCAGCTGGGTGCCATTTTCCCACTCCACGTGACTGGCACACGAATGCCAGCCTGACTGGCAGTGCTTCTATCCTCTACCCAGGAAAACAAATGCATTGGAGAAGTCATTATTACCTCTTCCAAGTTCCCTTTGGCCATTATTAGGGCTGCACAGGGATGGATTGGGTGCTATACCCATGTAATACGAATGATCTTCAATGACTGCTTGGTGTCTCCAGAGTTGGAACTGTATGGCATCGCACAGTTTTCTCAAGGTCCTGTATCGTGGTTACAGTCAGGCATAACAATTTTCATTTAATGGGATTTCTTCTAGCATATGTCCATCATATAGAATATTCTCCCTTCCTGCTTTGTCTTTAGTACATGCTCAGGAACCAAACTTATTAGTAGTAAGTGCATTACAAGCAAACACAGGAAGTACCAAGGATTATTTACGAAGTACCTGACAGTGATATTTTATGTTCAACCTTTCTCCCGGGTGCATGTTATGTGCAAAATGCAGATTTTCTACCTCAGATAGCTTTGGTTTAGGTGTTTTTGTCCATATTATGCAGGCCACTGTTAAGACTTTGCAAATTGACAAATAGAATCATAGAATCATTTAGCTTGGAAAAGACCTTTAAGATCATTGAGTCCAACCAATACTATAGGTATTTCCAGGAAGTCTGTCTAATGCTATAGCATCTGAACAAAACATTCATAATTTTTCCAATCATTCAAAAACATTCACACTTAATTAGTTCCTACCTTATAGGAACTACTGACCAAATATTCCCCAGGGAGTCAGCCCACAATTGTGTAAGATTTTCACATGACTACACACATCAGAAAGCCACTAGAAATACTGCAAACCATGCCTGTTTGTATTTTTGCCATGTTCCTTGGCTTTCTCACAGCACCATCTGATGCAATGTCAACTTCTGGATTGCATCAGGCAAAACTAAGGGATCCTGAATTTTTCTTTCCTCATTTGAGCACTAAGAAGCTGCAAAGTGTTGACTTTCAATGATGTTACCTTTTCTGGCAAAGTGAAGAAATATATAGAAGACAAAAGGAGCGCAGTTAAAATGGCACAGTACTTTGAAAGGATGAGGGGGAGCCTTTGCAATTCTAATTATTTACATAACTAATCACTAAGATACAAAATTCTTGTCCTCACCCTCCCATTAAAAAAAAATGAACAATTTTGGCCCATTTTGCTTGACAATTTGTTGTCGTACTTTAAAAAGTCTAATGGGATGTGTTTTCTCAGCAATTAGAGAACTCTGTTAATAGTGTTTCAGGATGCCGCAGCTCTGTGGCATGACCTCAAACTCTTTGTATAAACAGAAAGCACCAGCTGGAGTCAGTGGGCATTTTGATGAGCAAGTATTGAAGAACCCTTTTAATCAGCTTGAGGGGCAAGGAACAACAGGGCAATGCGGCTGAGTGGGAGGCTGCTTTGGTATTGTGGTCAGCAGCTGGAGCAGGTTGGATAGGAGAGCGCGTTCGAATCAGCTCTCAGTGCCACATGTAGAATAGCGCTCTAACTGCACTGTTGCACTGCAGGAGAATGGAAATTCACATTAACCAACAGCAGGGAGAGAAAGGGAACCTTTTTTTTCATAAATGCAGAATTGTATCCCTTATTGTAAGATAAACCCATTCAATCACCTGCGCTGTTTATTTTATTACTGATAAACGCTTATCAGTTATGCAGTCAAAACAATGTTTTGCCCAAGAGGAACAAATGCAAAACAGTTTTAAGGAATAAAAATAAAGCATCGCCAAATTGTATGCAAACTATTTCAGACTGATTCCTGTTTGTTTTTCCATGAAGAATTACACATTGCATTATGTATGTTAATACAATGCATTTTCATTAAATACTAAACAATAATGTGACAGAGTAAGGAGCAAATGGAGTTGGACACTTAGCCTGAGGAACTAAGCTCAAAACGTTTCTGTCAATTTTATTCATATATTTCCTGCCCTGTTCAATTTTAGTCTAGTCAGAGTTTTCCGTGCCTCTTTCTGCTCTTTCTGTAGAAAGCAGTGCTAACAACTTACAGCTTTTATGGACAAAGGTTGTTGAAATTGGGTCACCTGAAAAGGCAGAGTGGTCACGTCTTCTCCAAAGTCATGTCTTTTGACCATTTCTGTATTTTTAAATGGAGAGCTTGATCTCTGCTAGGCATATCAACAACCCTCATTTGTATCCTTCAAGAATATCTCAGTTTAGTATTAATTAATGTTCTTGTATGTTTATAGTTCATATGACTTTCATAAGTCCCATATCCCTAATTACTCTTCTAATTAGAGGAGAGTCCCATGCTTGTCTTAATTGCACCTGCCTCTGGAACTTCTGTGGAGAGCAAATTTAAAAAGCTTTTTGTTCTGGCAGTATATGGACTGGATACTAAGCTTTAACCAACATGATAAGATATGCTTTCTTCCCAATAGTTATATTTATTCTGCAATAAATTCAAAAGTTTTCTCTGGATACATCAGTAGAAAGTGGAAGCACAAATGAACCTGAGTAGCCTGCCGAGATTTTTATGAGAGATGTTAACTAAACTCAAGTTTTTAATGCATACTGCTTTGGGTATTCCTTCTAAATTCACAGCAATGAGATGATCTGAGGGTTGTGCATAATTTTAAAGACTGTATCTAAACTGTGATTTCAGGAATGATCTGAAATCCTATGTCCAGCAGCAACACATTCCTCTTCCCCCACATTCTGGTCCCTAAGGCAAGGGGGACGGGCAGGGGGAAGCCCAAGCAGATGCTGCTACCAGAGCTGCTACCTCCCTGCTCAAGCAAGCAGGGCACCAGGACTGCAGAGCACACAGTGCAATGTACCTGCCGTCTGCTTAAACAAAACCAAGGACTGCAGCTCACAGAGGAACAAAAGTTCACGTGGAAAGAGAAAAGACCCTGAAAGCATCCAAAGGAACTTCTAACTTAGCTTCAGGATGCATGACATACCAGACTAGGTCCTCAGGTATTTACTATCTGGTATTAATAAAGCCCTGATGAGGCGTGCAGTCCTCAAAGATTCTTCTCAATGACAAAGGAGTTAAGGTAGTTACTCTCACCAACAACCCAGCTCTGCACCTTATTTATGACTTTGCAGCTTCTTTGTCTGACAGGGCACCTCTGGGATACCCCTGGGATACTTTTGCTGTTTTATAAGAAAGGAATAACAGTGTCATGGGACAGAAGAAGACTAGATTTAAAATACCTTTTCTCCAGTAAAATTCTGCAGCAACCACAGGGCATCCAAACAAGACAATAGGTTTAAGATACATACTTTAGTGAACAAATAGGCTGTGTTTACTTCCTAGAATAATTTTCTCTCTGTCAAAATAATTTTGAAAGAAACAGCATTTGTCATTCCCAAAGACTTGGGGACATCTGAGGTTGTTTAGTTTAGAGAAGAGGAGCCTCAGGGGAGACCTTATCGCTCTCTACAACTTCCTGAAAGGAGGGTGTAGTGAGGAGGGTGTTGGCCTCTTTGCCTGAGCAACCAGCGCTAGGATGAGGGGTAATGGCCTCAAGTTGCACCACGGGAGGTTTAGATTTGATATTAGAAAAAATGTTTCTACTGAAAGAGTGGTGAGGCATTGGAACCGGCTGCCCAGGGAGGCGGTGGAGTCCCCATCCCCGGAGGGGTTCAAAAAATGTCTAGATGTGGTTCTTCAAGGCATGGTCTAGCAGGCATAGTGTTCTGGGTTGATGGTTGGATTAGATGATCTCAGAGGTCTTTTCCAACCTTAATGATTCTATGATTCTATCATTCTATGTTGGTGACAGACTGAAAGCAGCAGGGATTCCCTTTGAATCAAACACACAATCTTCTTCTGGTAGTGCCTTCTAGCTGAACCTTAGGCAACACATCCCAGGCACAGCTCCAACTGGGACTGAGTCTTGAAGGCAACCTCCTCTGCAGTCCCCTGCCATGTTCGTGTGCCCATAAAAAGGAATAGGTATTTTAGCCTTGAAATGAGCCAAACCCTCAGTGATTTAGAGAGTGTATATGTTATATTTCCCATGCCCTCTTAGGCTTCCAGTTTTCATCATTTCTGAAATTTGCCTTAGAATTTCCTGCCTCTCCTCCAATAGCACTGAGCAGGTCAGAAATTTAGTAAACCGATCATCAAAAAATTGAACATCTCAGTTGTTGCGGTTGTAAGACGCGGTCTCTCAAATAAAAGCAGATAGAATTCTTCTCATGGGGTGGTAAGGAACTCTTCACAAAAGGATATACCTGTTCTACTCCCAAGAACTTATTCAAAAGGCATAGCTGAAGGATAACTACAAAGCTCAGATGAAGGTATTTTCTGATGCAGATATACCAGCACTGTGAAATCAGGCAGATTATGAAGACAGGTAGAGGGTGAATTCTTATCCATGAAAGAATATTTTCTGACCTTTGGAATACACTCTTTATGTAATATTAAAGAGGGAAAACACATTTCAAGCTTTTAGGATATCAGAATATTGTTGATGGTTAGCGAGGGAGGAAAAAAAGAAATAAAGAACAAAGGATCATTTTAGCCTGGATCAATGCAAATGAGTGCTGCTTCTACTGTCACTTTTAAAGCCAAAGTTTCTTCACTATTAGCTGGCTGAATATCTGCTTATTTTGCATTTTTTAACACTAGACTCTATACAGTGCCACTTACTATGAGGAACTGAAATTTATTACAGTTTGCAGGAGTTTTATGACTTGGAACAGCAAAGTGATTTAAAAGGAGTGAACATTTTAGTAAAGATTTTTTTTTTTTTCAACTGTGCTATCCAATTGTTAAATGGAAAAAAACATAGGTAAGAGGATTAGACTAAATCATGAATAACTGCCAATTTCCTTCCCTTTTTAGAACAACACAATGTATCGAAGGTTTAAACCATTTCAGACAAGTTTAAACCTCCTAGCAGTGTAGCATAAAAGAAGGCATTATTCAGCATACAGTGTTTGCAAATTTGTTAGTTTTTAAAAGAACATAGTGATGCCTTCAGAAATTATACCTGTCCTCAGAGTCACATTAATGTGAAGAATGTGAAGAGAAATAGGTCAAACTTTGAGGAAATTTGAATCTGAAGATGACTCAGGCCCAAATTCTAAGCATGAGGGACTCTGCAAGGACCAGACTGTGATTACAAAGCTAAAACAGGGACTTGAGGCTCCTTAAAACCATCGTGATCATGCTAGATACCGTGGTGTCAACCCAGAACTACACACAGATGTGGGTAACGTACTCGGATTTTCAAAGACTTTTCGGTGGATGCAGAGCCCCTCTACATAAGGAGCCCAGCCAGACCACTGAAACCAGCTTCCCAAGATCTGACTACAGCACTGACTGGAGCTGTGCTCCAGCTGTCCTGAGTGCCCCAGCTGCCGGACACTGCCGCTCTGCTCTGCTGAAAAGTAGCTGACCACGAGGGCAAAGGAGGGCCAACAGAGTGGCCCCTGGCCATGCTCCAAGCTGAGCAGAGAGACAGGAACAAGGTGCTGAGGGTGACATGGAGAGTCCCAGTGAGGAGCCAAATGTCTTCATGATGAGCAGGACCCAGCTTCTCAGTTGGGCAGGGAGTGCCACCGGCCATATCTGCATGCTGCAAATCAGCTTGGCGAGTGAACTAACATAGCTCACATCCACTTGAAAAGTACCGCTTAGATATAACCCTCTGTAACAAAGGAATGAATAAACAATTCTGGCTGGCTGATCAAAAGTGATGGGATGCCTGCAGCTTCCAAGTCTTGCGGACAAAGACTTGCAGATTCAGATTTTTCCGACAGCTGCATGCAGACAAGCTTGTGTAACTCTGCCCTGGACCAAGAAACACTGCAAGGCACGCACACAAGCCAGGGCTTGTACAGACACCTCAGTCACAGGTCCTTCCCATGCTATGGGGTGGGAGAGGAAGACAGGATCCCCTGGGGGATGCACAAAAGCTCTGAGCACATTTTTTGCCCAGAAGCAGTGAAATAGTGTGAAGCAGCTATAGGGAGGGTGGGCACTGGCACAACCTCCCAGAAGTGCGGCCACAGCCAGCAAGCGAGTGTGTGAGCATGGCAAGGAAACATAGGATGTCTAAGGAAATAGCAGAGTCCTGCTTGAGTGGCCCAGTGGCTCTCCTGGTGTCAGAGAAAACTGTATAAAGGGGATCTCCCTCACTGCCAAATGAGAGACGTGCTTCATTGCACGCGAGATTTGTGTTTAGCCAAATGAAGTGAATCACAAGCAATCTCACCACTGAGGCACCTTCACCCGCACCTTCCCACAGTAAGACTTGGGCAATTTTGGCAGGACCTGACAGAGGTGCCAAAGCCTGTGCCCACAGCAAGGGGAACACAGGGGCACCTCAGCCCCTCCATGGCAGCTGGAGCCCCCATGGCTGCACAGGGCCAGGTCCACTGTGTGGCTCCTGGCACTGGCTGGCAGGTGGGAGACATGGGGAGCAGAGCAGGCAGGGGCTAGCGTCTCTAACAGGGATGAGCTTTGGGAGGAGTATGGGCATATTGTGATAAGGTGTGGACCTATGGAGTCTGAGGGGCTGCAGAGCTGTGGAAATTGGGAAAGAACTGGGCAAACTGCACCTGAAGTGCTGAAAGCAAGACTTTAGAGAGGAAAGAAATCCATGGGGAGCCATAGCTGGTAGTTAGGTTGGCAGCCATAGCAGGGAGATTAATACATTCCTATCTTTTGTACCTTCAGAAAAAGCACTGAAGCATCCTGAATGATAGAAATGGGCTAGTGGGGGGGGGGGGGGGGGGGGGGGGCGGGTGTTAAAAGAAGTGTAAATTACTAATTACTTGCCTTTGGGTTTTTACCCTAAAGATCTCCTCCTCTCAAAATAATCTGGAATTTCTGTCTGAGTTTCTTAATGTGAGGTTCAGTGTTTAAGTACTATTCTCAGGCTCCATGTTCCAAACTGAGATAGGCAGGTAGACAGTCAGTTACGGATAGCTACATAGATCTGTATGATTTCATCTACTATTCTTCCATTACAGTCCAAGAACTTAATATTTGATGAATTCTTTGTCATGTCACACCTAATTACGAACAAAATACAGTAATTACTGCTGAGTGAAAATTTGGTTTGCCATTGAGGAGTGGGGGGGTGGAGCAAGAGAAATTTAGAAAGCTGTCTCCATCCAACATCGAGCTAAGCCCAACCCTCAGGAAAATCAGTTAGAGGCAGAAATATTTGTGGATTGGGTTTTGGTTTTCATTGTTAGCTTAAACTTCTTAATAAATGACGTGTCGATTCAAGCTGGAAAATTGCATGCAGAAAATATTAGATTTATCAATTTCTTTTTATTTTCATTTTTAATAGGCAAAAATGAAGTGAAATAATCTTTTGACATTAACTAGTTTGATATTAGTGGATCAACATTTTCAGAAAAAAAAAAAAGCATAGCCAGAAAACTCCTACCTCATATCCTAGATGCCCCAAATCACATCTTTCTCAGACTAAGACTACTTTTTTTCCGAAGTAGACTGTTGAACCATGCTTTTCCGTGACTCATATTTATCCCAGCATGAATTTACACATTTATAATGTCAAAAAGAGCAAACTTCAGTATGATTAAAACAACCCAGCTCAGGCTTTCCTGTAGATGATATCTAAATAGCATGACAAATTGCAAGATCCCCTTTTAGCCTGCAGGTAAAAATTGATGTAGAGATCAGCAGATGGACTGATAAGCATGAAGAATACAACTGTACCTGGCAAGTAGTATAACCTTCAAGAACACTTGGCACTTATAATATCCATTGCTGTGAGCTGATGCAGCTTAAAAGGTTAGCAAATTTATACATGCCTCGCATTCTCATTTCTATTGTGGATCTTTCCAAACGTGTCACATGTACTCATGCTCATTGAAGATTAACTGCACAATAACTTTGAAGTGTTAAAAAAAGCTGTGTTTGAGCTCTGGGAAAGCAAACCCAGGCCACAATACTTTCAACAGAGCAAAAATAGCTTGGTGTTTCAGAGCTCAAGTAGACTGCCTGATTTTCTAGACACTTCCCCAGAAACATTCACCTTTGGTCTTTGACCTGACATTAGAAGCATGACATCAATGGAACTTTAATGGAAAAGCTTTACAGGGTAAAAAAACCTAAACTTAATTCTGCAGAAGCTGCTTCATTTTAATTATGTATTCAAGACTGCAACAGCATAATTATTAGTCCCGGCTGTTGTTCCTCTTTATTTCAGTGTCTTACTTTGCATTGCATTCATGCTTTCGATAGAGAATAAAGATGATGGCTTCTAAAAGCTGTTTACCACTTTCAGTAATTGAATAGTTCTATGCATATACCTTCAAATTCAGATGTTATGTCCATAAAGCCAGGACATGCTGAAGAGTCCAGTTACTTTACTAATAACTGTCAAGAAATTCACTTCCACAGAGTTATTTTTGATAGTTACCTGGCTAGAAATGACTATGAAATATCTTTGTAGGTAACTGAATATTTGTTTTTCTCTGATGGCTGTGCTAACTATTTCCCTGTAATGTATTTCTGTTGTCTGTGCGCTCCTTAACAAAAGATGCTATATTCCTCAAACAATAAAGGCAATCCTTCAGGTGCTGCTGATTCTGTTACTGCCTTTACAGGTGGGTAAGTAGTTGCTGGGGTTTGATCTGTTCCACTAAATTGCTTTTATGTCTTCTAACTGCAGCACATTTAAAGGTGCTTTTGTTTTCCTTCTGGTGTTTAGTGGAAGCTGTACTTTTTATTAGACTCATTTGCTAGACCTGTACTTTGCCTTACTTTGCTCATCTTTGCTTTCCCTTTAAAACTTTTCTTTTTCTATTCTCTCCGTCTCTCTTAGTAAAATCCAGCTTGTGACTTGGAAACTGGGACTGAAACCAAGGAGAAGGGCAGGGGGAGAACCTCTGCCAAGCTCTGAACATGCTCCTGTGCTGCCAATGCAGTGGGCAACATTGCCCAGGCTGAAGCTGCATGCAGGCAGCCATCAGCAGGGCTGCTCGCTCACACCACTCCCTGGGGAAGGAGGGTCCAAAGCCAGAGCTCTGCCGTTGGCACACAGGGTTGTCTACTGGCTGAGGTAACAGATGGTGAGGGGGATATCCCGGCTGATTTTGGGCACTGGTCAAAAGTGAATTACTATTGCTCTTGGGAGGGGAAAGGAGCAGAGAAGGATTCTGAATCACAGGTTCATCCTTGTCAGGGCAGATTTCATATAGAGCCTGACTTGGTAGCCTGCTGAGAATTAAATTTAGTTCTAAAGCTGTAGTTTTTTCTCCCTAAACAAATCAAACTTTCCTTAAGGAAGTATAAAGGAGAAGATGAAAGATATTTTCTTTTCTGGGAAATATTTCCAAAAGGGGAAAAAAATGTAGTAACTTCTGAAGCTGTCTTTAAAGTCTGATTTTCGAACTCTGATTGGTCCACTCATAAGTCCTCCCACAAGCCAGCTAAAAGTCATATAACTTTGCCTAAATATAATTTACTTTTTATGCTACTTATTTTTTTGCCTGTCTTCATCTTATACCTCATTTCCAAGGAAATGACTAACCTTCCTCCCATCTATCCTTTCAGCCTCCAGGCTGAATGTAATTTGGTTCACTTCCATACTACACGTGTTTTAAAACATGAGGGAAACGTGCACTTCCAAGAAAAAAGTATGTAGCAAAGTGTCACCAAGAAGACTTGCAAAGAGAACGAAAAAAGTAAGACAAGTATAATAAGGGACATCTCAAAAAAACCCCAGAAAATAGGACATGTAATGCAAATCCATACTGGAACAAAATCAAAGTCAGTAGTCATTTCAGTACTAGCAATACGTTAAATCTCTTCACTTTTTAAGTATTTTCTTCACTCATTCGCCCCAACCCCTTTCTGCTTCTGCTTGAGAACACAATGAAGGACCAGCGTCACTCACCCTGAATAGCACCTTACTGCAGAAATAGCCTCATGAAACCCAGTTTCTCTACTTAGGGAGAACTGGTGATTGATAGTGCATGACCAATTACACTACGTGGTGAGTCCTATTTCTGCACCTGCCTTAGCCATTCAGCTGAACTTTGGTATGTTGCAGGAAAGACGTTGATAGTTTTGCCCTGGAGAAGACAGGAAACCCAGTTCATACCCACTGAATTCAATTCCCTTTTGAAGAAGCCTCATCCATTTCTTTCCTCATCTCTATAAATCTGGTTGATTTTTCCAGGTTAATCCAGCTCTCTTGCTGGAGCCATAGTGATGTATTCTCCTCTTAACCTTATGCTCAGATGCCCTGCACAGAAAGGATCCTTCAATTATAATTAAAATAGATCCACAGGCTGGTTCAGCAGCATGCCTATACTCACTCCCATCTGTTAAGGGAGCAATAATACCCACTAACAAGGTGATAGGCCAGCTTCAACAGGGCATAAAAGCCAATTGAAGATTAGCTTAGAGAGGAATCCTACCAAACACAGCAAGTGCCGTATTTTCTGCCAGTAGGACCTTCTGTTTACAAACTACGCCAGCTCAGAGCCAAACGTTTCATTACGCAGGACTGTAGCACCTGTGGACTTTAACCCAGTGAATCAGTGTGTCTCCTCTGCCTCTAGTTTCCTTGTGAAGATGACTGGGTGGAGTCTACCTTCAGTGGCATAATAACATTATTTCTCCACGCTTTTTGGTTATGTTTGCAGCCATACCTCCTCCTAAATGTTAAGCCCTCTTTAGTTTCAGTTAACACCACCATTTTCCTGAGGGTCTCCCCTGAAGAATCTTTGTGCATAGACCATAGAAAGTTCTGTTTTGAATCACTGCTCTTCAGAAACCATATTTTGTCCATATTTTTACATATCTCGAGGGAGAGATTGAGAAAAAGAAAAAAGAAAAGCATATAAACCAAAGGAACCTTAGTTTTATATAAGACCTTTCTGGCTAAGTGTACCCACCAGCACCTGACAGCAGTGTGAACTGGATGTTACCAGCTGTCCTTACTCAGTATTTCAAAGGCATGGGGCTTAGCTTCAGGAGAAGGTCTGGTGCTCTGGATCCTGGTTGATCAGAAGGACTTCCCTCTGACTTTGAGAAAGAAAATTTCAACCTAAAATGGAGCTGAACTTCAGAGATATCTGGCCTGTTCTCCAGCATGTTCAGCATTACTTAGTGTTCTCTTGAAAAAAATCTTTTATGAAAGGCTTACCCATATCTCAGTCAGACAGCATAAGGGTGCTGCTCTTGCTTTTGGGGCTCCTTAAAAAGTTATGACAGAATATCTAGGGAAGTTTTGGCTGTAATATGTCCAAATGCCACAGTTGGTGATCTTGGCCTTACAGCAGTAGGTGTTGTGCTGTCACATAAGAAGTGAATGCAAACATGTTATACAATAACCTTCAAAAAAGTAATTAGTGCTGTATAATAGCCCTATATTTTGCTTTCCAGCCTTCTCCAGCTAGATTTGGCAAAAGGCTTTCTGCCATAAAAAAACTGGTTGTATATTTGAGGCAATCTAATAAACAATTAAAGGAAGTACCTACCTTAATGAGTTTTTCAGAACTTTAAATTTAATATTTTATTAAGAGAATTTTTTGTTCAGTTTTCCAAACAGATTTGCTGAGAGAAAGGCTTATTTTCAGACAATTGATGGCTGGGTTTGCCCCAGTTCCTGCCCTCTCTAGCTTTTGCAGTGGTCAAAACCCTAGGAGAAACAGAGGGATGGAATCAGTCATAACCTGAAATGATGAGAGGAAAAAGGAGAAAGGGAGGTTCGGCATTCGCACAGCTCTTACTCCACTGCGTGACCTGTGGTACACAGGATACACAGGGCAGTGGTAATGGAAAGGCTAAATCCCCTATTATCCTTCCCTCTGCCTCTCCCCTGAGGCAAATCTGCTCCTACAACACATTTCATTGCTCTAATGAGTATTTTTTTTAATGTGTATAAAGAATTCTCTATTTATACCACTCCAGTTAGTATTTTTGGTACAAGAAAGCTTAATTGGGACCTCCAATGCAATTAATTCATAGATATAATTCCAGTCAGAAAGGACTATAACACAGGACTGACAGGGAGTCCTGTGCGGCCATGAATGATGAAAGAAGAATGCTACTTGTAATACGCTGACACTGTACAGAATTAGGCTTTGTGTTCCCCAGTCATAAAATGTCTTTTGGGATGAAAGGCAGACATTTTGGGTTAGTTAGCTCCTATTTAATTATGTGGCTTCCAGTGTAAAAGGGTTGATTGAAAGGATTCAAAAAGGGACAAGAATGGAAAGGACTCACACATATTTTCAGTTTTTTCCAAAGTTTTTCATTATACAAGTACTCAGAGATCTCACCAGAGTAAGTTCTGATTTAAAACTAGAAGTGCTTTCATATTTTAAATAGTATTAGACAATATTAGGGAGTCCACAACTTCCCTTTGAAATCTCCATTGCTTGTTTTTTTCTTGCAGTAACTGGATGAAATCCAAAGAAACCATTATATATTATTCAGGATTTAGCCCATATTTTTCTCTTATTTTAAAACATAAAGTTTTCCATGTTGCATTTAATCTCATTATTTTTGTTCTGATTGTTATTTCCTATGTGAGCCACTTTGCCAGTGTCCTTAATGAATCCACTTTAATTGATTTCAGACCATTTCTCTAATGTATGATGATTAAACTGTATTTTATTCTCATTCTCCCATGAATTTGCAACCCCTCCGTGCTTTGTGTCATCTGAAAATATGATTGGCATTCTGTGTATTTCATCCTTCAGTTCATTCATGGAATCATTCAACGCGTAGAGCACATGGGATGCCATGAAGTGAAGAAAAATGGACAATGAGATGCAGACACTCTGGGACAGAATTTGTCAGCAAGACATAAAATGAGAAAACCAGAAAATTGATCTGATTTCTGAATCATTTTCCTAAACCCTAGGCAAGATTCATTAGGGGGATAACAAGAGAGTCATGTTGATTTCTTCTTGCTTATAATCCATGCAGTTTTTATTAGAAGAAGTTACATCCCTGGGAGAAGTTCACATCAGAATCTGGATCCAAACTTCACATTGGGTTGATATCAGATGTTAATATATGTTGTGTTAATTGGGTCTAATAAAGTAGGACATGAAAGACGAAAACAATGTTAACAATACAGTAAACAAAATAATTCATACAGAGCTTCAGCTACCTGAGCGTAAGTGAAGAACCATCTGAGAATGTAACACATCAATACACCTATCAATTTAAAAAATAAAAACAATAAAATCCATAGAAGTTGAAATAAATAGCTAAATATGTTGTTCCTTTTCCTCTGTATAGCTATGGTTTCCAGATAAACCATTCCATGCAGATAATATTCATGTTTTTTAAATGCCATCAAATTGTCCAGTGATTGCTACGGTGACAGAAAATCAATCTGTCATAGATACTGAACAGTCAAAAAAAGAATAGAAAGGATTTTTATTTTTATTTTTATTTTTATTTTTTTTTAGCTCATAACTAACATGGTAGAACAAAAAACAAGTACCTCACAGCATTTTTTTTCATTAAATTCTTCTCTATCGGGTCACAGGCTCTTAGGGATTAGTACTGTGGTATTTGGTAGCTGTTGTCTACGAGACTTAAGTTTCACCTAACACAGTGCAGCCTGGATCTATTACTGTCACCACACATTTGTTAACCACCAGTTTAGATGTGTGCTGTTAGATACAAATGTGTACGCAGCAAGGGAACGTAATTAATTCAAAGCCAAGGAAACATATATTTACTTACTGTTATTAGTTATTAGTACTGTTTTGTACTAGTCTTATATTCAGCAAAGTATTAAATTGTATGGATTATGCTATAACTATTGGGCAAGGAAAAAGGAGACAACAGGGTGTTTTTTGTTCCTCAGGGCTGCTGAAGAAGAGCTCCTCCTTTAGGAGCATACTGATATTTTCTCCTATTCCAAAGTTATTCAGCTATTCTTTTTCTAGTTATAACCACGAAGATTGAAACTACATCTAGAAAATATTTTGTTTCACTGAATTTCTCTAGAACCTGGTAATATTGCGGTTGACTGTCACTAGTAAGAGGTGAAAAAGCCAGTTAGATGATGTCTGCATAATCTTTAGAGCAGTCATCCTCTGTTCATCCCTCTGGATTGAGTTAATGGCATAGCCCAAGATTCATCAGATCCAGCTGCAGAGCCTTATCTTAAGAATATATTGGGCTGGTGCAAGCACATGGCTTTTACTGTCTGAGTTTGCCTTGCTTTTGACACAATTCAAATACTCATGCACAGTTTTTAAAAGTTTAAACAGAAAGGCAGCAAAGTTTCAACACAAAATTGCTGGATTCATCATTTACCATAAAGATGAATGAAGACTTACTCTGAGTGTTTTAAGGCACAGGGAGAGAAAGCACTGGAGTCTGCTACGAAATCTATCATGATGGGCACTGTTGCAAGAAGAATTTATCTTGTACTGACAACAGCTCTGAATGACAATGAACATAACAAACAGGGCGAATCAGGCAGTGTTGTCAGGGCTGCAGTCCCAATGGCCCCTCAGATATGGACTAATGATAGTCTGATGTTTATGGCTCATGCTTCAGTGCTGTGTATATAACCCAGCTGCTTTCTGCGTAAAAGCTCTGTAGCAACAATAGTTTGAGCCTCCAAGTGTTTCTGCATGGATTGTGGATTTATTTGAGGAGCACTAGAAAAAAGAACACAAGTTCAGCTGGTGAGACCAAAGGTCCCCTCAGCCCACCATCTCATCTCCAACAGAGACCAGCACTGGTGGCCTGGGGAAGAGCAGAGCAAGCACATAGTGGTACTTCCCCGTGGTGGCCATATAGCTCTTTGTCATACCACCACTGCACGAGAACACTGCAATTTCCCTGTATTCCGTCTGTGAAGGAAAATTACCTTCATTCTTTTCAGGACCCATATAAATGACAGTCCTTCACTTCTGGATTCATTCCTGTGAGAAATCCCCTTGATTCCTTCAGCTTTGATCAGCCTGTGACAACTGATAGAAACTTCTGTGGACCCAGGTGTTTAAATGAGAGTGATCTTTCTTGATGAAATTTTCTAAATGTGGTAGATGATTTCATTCACACATATCTAACTTTTTAAGAACACACTTAGAGGCTTGACTTGTCCTGCTTCAAGGCAGGTCATACTGTATTTTTGAGGCTAGTGTGGACATACATTTCTGAAGTAGACATGCAATGCTTGGCTGCCAAACTGAATTTTTCCATATTTTTTATACTGAGACAATTTAGTTTACATAGGGCAATATGCTGTCTCCATATGTATTAATATCTGGATAGCATCCTTCTAGAAACACAAAGCCCAACCCTCAAGTGCTATCAGAGGGCTGGTTCCCTCAGTAGGATTTGAATACTGGCTCTATAGTAAACTGCTAGCTATTCCAGAATGTTGTCATAGACAGGCTCATGTATAACTGAGACCAAATCATTATAGTTTTATGAATCTTGTTCAGACTGAACTATTTTTTAAAGCTGACCAGAGTGAGTTTCTGAGCTTACCTGTGCATTTAAATGGAGCAGGATGACTCTGTCATGGCCTCAAATTTAACCAATTTCAAAAAGATTTTTGATACCTTTCTGTTTCTCTCACAGACAATCCTCACAGAGATACTGTATAATATTTTGCAGTGATTCAATGAGTCATTCTCATGTGTTTTTATTCTTTCTTTATTGCAACCTGGATTATGAATTCAAGTGTTTTGAAAAGTGTCTTTTAAGATCCAGTTCTTAGACAAATGAGAGTCATGACTCTGCTTTTGTTCTGTACAAATGCCCAGAGGTCCTATATAGCTCTGTAGAGGTAATTAGTTTGTTAAATGTCATTGCATGTTGGAAATATAGATAATTATTGGTGCAGTATTCAAAATCTAATTTATCTTTTGCATAATTTCAAATTTTCTGCTGTGGAGTATATAAATATCACTTCCATACTGAAAAGGAAAAGAAGATCAGGTGAGCAATGTTTAACAGCAAGTAAGGAAGTAACAAGTAAGGAAGTAGCAAGTAAGGAAGTAGCAAGTAAGGAAGCAAGTAAGTGGGTAATATGTTGTCTATCCAAACAGTCTGCATATCTAAACCATCTCACACTATCTTCATCCTGTGAAGCAGAAGCAATATAGAATGAACACTATAGGACTGACAAGCAATTTAGAAGTCATATCTGAATAACTTATGAGGCAAGACTAACAAAATCATTCAGAATATGAAAATTTTGAAATCTTATCGTGTTTGTCACTATAGCTCCTCCATGTGCATATATGTATATTATATATACATGTAAATAAATAATGAAATGTTATGAAAGTCACAGAAAGGATAACTGAGGACATACTGATTTTTTTTTATGAATTATTTTTCCATCTAATATTTTAAAAGGGCCACACGTTTCTCTAACTCTAAGAGATACAGTAAACATGTCTAATTTTAATTTAACCAAAAGAAATCTTGAAAATATTTAATATTTCATTAATTTGTACTCCAGGATCTTTCCTAGAATGACCCTGAACTCCTGGATGAACTGTAAAATATTATGCTTAACTCTGTGTAAACAGATGATGAGTTAATACACAACACTATGGGATTCACAACCTCATTGAAAGGTTTTCTCATTAAATGCCAATGTGTGTTACAACTTTCAACTTTGCATTTTTAACTTTTTTATTTATAGTGTGTATATATATATGCTATAATGTCAAAATAACAATCACACACAATGTCTAACTTTGTTAAAAGTGCTGTGAATTTAAATTCCTATTGAGATAAAAGGCATCTCAAGAAACCAAACTGTATTCCATACAAATTACTGCAAAAACCAAAATTCCTTTTTAGAGGCATCTGAAATTATCATAAGTGGTAATTTACATGATAGTTATGCTTCACGTACCATGATGCAAAACAAGGGCGCTTACATCTTCTATTAGAAACCCATTCATTCAAAGCATTTGCACTACTGATATGTATAGAGCTGTTTGTGCGTGTGTGTCTGTGTGTGCAGGCACATGCATGTGTAAGTAGCTTGCAACCGAAGTAACTTTTGCAACTGAAAGGATAGAATTTTTTAAGAAGTAACAACATCACAAAAAATGTGAGAAGGGTCATGAATCTCATTATGGACAAATAAGGGGCAAATTGCTGAAAAGTGTGCAGCAATACAGATAGTGATAGCTGTCTCTCAGGAAAGAGACCAAAAAGGCAGATTCCTTTTAAGGTGGTTAATATCTACAAGATTTCATTGAAAGAATAGTAAAACAATTTATCATGGAAACTGTTTGAAAAAGGTCAGTTTCCACCACCTCATTGTTAACAGGGAAAGGATGTTGATTTGCATCTATAGAGCAGTTTGATCCTCAGTGATCCATTTCCTCTATCTGTCTAGAGCATGTGCTTCTGGAAAGAAAAACAAGGATGGCATCATATGAAAACACATCTGCCCTATGCAGATGTGGGACCTCTCTAAGGTCGCTTAGTTTCATTTCTCATTCTTAAAAAGCAGTAGGAACATACAATAAGAAACTGAGGAAAATTAAAAGAGAAGGAGAAATCCAGAACATGTCCAACTGCAGTACAAGGCAGAGAATCTATTTTTAAAGTGTGCTTCTATATGCATCTATACTTGTCTTACTATCCACTAGAGCGTGGAATAACCAGAAATTTTTAAGCAGGAGAAAAATAAAAAAAATAAGGAAACACAGCAAAGGAATTTACATTTATAGCAGATTTATATTCTCTTTGTGGTATCACATTCAGACAACACAGATGGCTCCAGCCCTATAATTTAGCAGTGTAGTTTTTTCATCGTAGTTTCCCCTAGACTTAATAAGTTAGAAAAAGATGCAATTACATTTTTTACTGGGGGCACAAATCATCCCCAATTTAAACTGTCTTGAAATGAGTGTGAAGAAATCATGACTGGTGGAGCTGGCTTCAAAACTTAGGACCATACTATTCTACCTTGCACAGCACTGAGTTATTTTACCAATTAATGTTGTGACTTTGGCTACTAGGATGATACTATCTCAGTTAGCATGTATTGTTCATACAAAGGACCTGGAGCCAGGGGGTCAATAGACAACGTAGTGGTGCATGGTGACAGCCACTCTGCTGTTTCTTTCCTCTAGTGAAAGAAAATTGTTTGAACATTAACAACATTATAGGAAAAGGATGATGGAAAGCAAGGACTTCTTATAAACTCTGTGAAGGCAGTTCCATTTTCCTAATATTTTATAACGTTTCCTAATATTTTTATATTTCCATAAATTTTTTATGAGTCTCCACCTTTGCATTCATATTCTCACTTCTAAATGTTTCAGTTCTCATTTGAGGGGCACATATTTAAAAAAACAAAACAAAGTGAAACTCATAGTGATATAATTGCCTGGCAGCAGAACATGAAGAACCTCATCCAAGACTAATATGGGCTCGAAACATGAATTTTCATGGAGGTGCTGGAACAGCTTGTTTCAGTGATTGCAGGACTGTGTGAACTTGCACATGTCTCACAGGGAAAATTGCCTTTAATACCACTCTTTTCTTCTCCTGTTTTTCAGGATCACACATTTCAGCATAGCCATATGTTTCTTAACCACGATAAATCCTCCTCACTCAGGGGTTTATGTGTTCTGCGTACTTCGGACTCTTCAGTCACTCTGAAAGCCAAGACACCCAAAGATCGAAGAGAAGGGAGCTTTAAATTGCACTGTACAGCCCAGATCTATCATAAAGCTTTCACAGTCTCCAGGCCATTAATTTGGTGTGGACAAGTGGGATATTAATATACTACACTTGCTCTGTTTAACTATAAAACCATTAGCTGAGTCCCAGTGTCCTAACAAGCTAATAAAAATAAAAAAGTTTGCAGTCTATCAGTAAAGGACAAGGTCAGTTGCATGTGTCTCCTTTCCTTTCCAGTATTTTCCAGAAGATCATGATATCCAATAAACTCATAATTCTTTACACATATCCACACATATCCACACAAGCACCTTCTGAGGAGCTATCAAATGTCAAAGCCATATTGCATCTGTACTATATACTTTGTCTGCCAGATTAGAGTAATTTCAAAGGAGAAAACATTTATATGATTGCTGCTGAATATTTGTGCATTATTTTTCTCCAATAGTGCAACCTTGCATCATTTATGGAGACATTAACAGCAATTAAGATGGTAAAGAAAACTCAAATAACATTTTCAGGATATGAAATATTACTGAAAAAGAAAAGGGAAAACTTTGTTATAACATAAGAACAGAAGGTTGACTGATAATATTTAAAAGCAGTGACTTGAGGCAGAGTTCAGACTCAGGCAGGAAACCTCCCCACACCTTGATTCCCAGACCTTTGCAGAACAGAGAGATTCAGAGAGAGAAGAACATCAGCACTTATAAAAGTTAAGATGAACAGGAGGATTATAAACTCCTAAGCTTACAACAGTAGTCATTATGCGTTCTGATTTAGTTTCCCCACAGGTGGGCTGTCCTTTCATTATGAAGACCATGTTAACCCACGGCTGGGACATCTGATACTGGCCAGTGTCAGAGATGAGAGAGAACAGCCTGAGCCCCTCTGGCACGACCCTGTGTCCCGGTGCCAATGGTGGCTCCCTGGCAGACGTACTCTTATTGCTCAACAGTCATTATGGCCCCACAATCGCTTTGTGGGATCCTGCACTGGATCCCGCACCAAGAATCCTCAACCATGAACAAAGCAGAAATCCAGCTCCTCAGTACCTCTGCTGTGGTGTGAAAAGCTTCATACTGCACATGAGGAAGGAAAGAAAAAGAAGAAAAGAAAGAAGGAAAAGGGAGGAAAACAGAACAAGATGTCAAACTGCAGAAAGGGGAATAGTTAATAAATCAATTATCTGTGAATTATTTCTCATTTTCTTCCTTCCCTCCAGGTCACCAGACCTCATCACCATAATAACTACTGTTTTGTGTCTTATTAATTTATTATTATTTTGATATGGTGCCCAAGTATATATTTTTTTTCCAAGCCTTCTAAAGCTTTCACCTGTGCTTAACTTTATAGTGAGTGAAGAGTCATAGTCACTTCAGCAGTACAGGTCCATGGAAAGTCCACCACAGACCATGGTGAATCACAGTTCATATTTTTCATTGTGAAAACACTATTGACATGAATTAAGCATCTTTTTCGGTCACCAGCCTTGCCTAATCAGTTTGGTCTATAATCATTATTTCTTACTTTTTTACAAATATACTGTGAAGACAAATTTTAGGCTGTAGTTTGTTCTTAAAGCAGTCACAATAGCTATTTATTATTCATAGTTAAAGACTGATAATTAGTTACCTAAATGGCATGTCATTATTTTTGTTTCCAGCTTGGAGGACTGAATCATAGTAACTAAAGGCAAATCCTTTTTTGGGTCCAAACAATTTCCATACAAGCATGCTTACCAGTACAATGACTATTTTGTGTTAATAATAAAATGAGTATTTTCTAGCTTAACCACGAGTGCACCTCATGACATTATTCCTGTCAGTACGCCCAGCCTGTTTGTTCACAGTCAGCTTTCCTGTGACTACAGCGCTCCTGCAAAAAGAAGCTGTAAACACCAGAGAAACAACTTTGTGGCTTGCTGGCAAATTATTTGTTCTCACTGGGCAAAGTGCTGCATCATTCACACAAGAGAAGCTGGCAGCAAAGATTTCCTTTCAGGAGAGCAGGCAGAGGCTCCCACCACCCCTTTCCCAGCCCCAGAACAGGGTCTGCCACTGCGTTGGTTGTGCACAGGGACCAGGATGGGATCCAGTGGGTTACAGGGTGACAGGATCTTGGGAATGACCCCAGACAGCATTCCCCTCCCCTCCCGGGATAGGCACGGCTTGTGGATTTGCCAGACTGACCCCTAGGACTCCTGGCAGAATTTCTAACACCAGAGTCATTTTGATGGAGCCGGAGGACCATAAACACAGTTATAACCCAGCCAGTCTGTGCAAGCCCTTTATATATTATTACTGTATTTTTTCAATAGTGTCAGGGCACTTACAGGCCTCATTGGCCCTTAAAGCCTCTCCCCATCTGCCCACAGCCCAGGACCCCATCTCAGCCCTCCAGGGCCATCAGTCCCCACCCCAATGATGCCACAGCATGGCTGGTCTTGAGCTCCCCACAGCCCTGCCTTGCGTGCTCATGGGCCCTGCTGAATCAGCTCCACCTGCAGACCCATGTCCAGGTTCCCAGGGCTAGGGCAGCCCCTTGTGCTCCCTGGCTGCCCTGCTCCTGGCTGGATAGTGGGACGGGCTTCATCACTGTGGGCCCAGGGAGACACCGACCTCCACAGCACCATGACAGGTGGGGACATAATGGTGTGAATTCAGTTGCTTGTTGTAAGGTCACAGAAAAAGAGCCATCTGGGAACAGAGCTCAGCTTTTGCTAGTAGTCAGTCCCATATTAAACAACAAGCTCAAAGGACAATCTTGACAGAAAAAAAAAAAAAAGGAGAATAAAAATCAAAGAAACGGGAAAAAACTAATATATACACCACTATCATGAGTGCTGGGAAACACATGTTGGATCCCAGAGTAAGGTAGTGCAATGCCACCCAAGTCAGCGACTTCTAGCAACAAAGGAGATCTGGCAGATCCCCTTCCCCTCCTGCTTCCCTTGTACTGCTGCCCTCTGAACTGTTTGGTGGGCTGCCCACTGCCATCCGCATCTGAAAGGACAAGAGGTCTGAAACAGTTCAGAAGCATGTAACCAGAAGGCAAATTTCACTGCTTCACGTGAACAGGTGTTTCTCTGTATCTCCTTCTGCCTTCCCCTCCCCTCTTTGGGAAAATAACCAAGTCTTCCTTTCACAGTCTCCCTTAAGAACAGAAGATGGAAGTATTTCTAACTTCTGCTTGAGACAGATTTGGCAAGAAGAAAAACACCTCTAGAAATGGGAAATGAAGCAAATACTCTGTACCCACATGCATGACAAATGACCACAAAACTCATCTGAGGTTCAGCCTGATTTTGAGAGAGCTTGTTGGTGATTGGTGGGTGGATGGAGGAAAAGCAATAGCATTATTTCTTTGTAATTCATATTGAACCTGCAAAAAGTACACTCTAACATTACGCTTTCCTGAGCAAAGCCCATCATTAAGGCAATACCTAAAAAAAAGTATGAGAACAAGAAAGATCCCTCACAAATCAATCCTGAAACTAGTTCCTCCCACACTTGAAATGGCAGCTTCTGACAATGACTAATACATATATATGTTCTAAGGACACTTATAAAATATGACAGCTGTCCTGTCCTGACATTTAGAAGCAGATGCTTAAACAGCCCACAACAGGGAAACTTCCAGTGCTCTGTGAATCATTAACTTCCTCGGGAAGCCCTGTATGATAAAGACAGGATCACTTCATTCCATTTTCACAGAAACATCTGCAAAAGACTTATTAGGAACTTATTAAGTACCCATTCTTAATAATTTACCTACATCAGAACACTGTCATATGAAGCAGCACACATAAGGTCCCCTTCCACCTTTTTCTTTCTGCTGTTTATACTTACTAGACCTCAAAGTGTGATATGTCGTGTTTAGCCCACTGTGTAACCATGAAGGTGATAATGTTTCATTGCACATAAACTCCTCTAGTTTTCCTGAGCTGTTAAGAAAAAGCCTGGTAGAATCAAAAAATACAACCCAGGTTCACCTGGAGTTGTGCCTCACAACGTTGAAAAGAATAGTTTTCTGAGAAAGATCTCTTTATGCAATAGCCTGCTCCAAAAACCGGTTTATACTCATCCCTGTATGTCTACTTCATACTCCCCTTAATAGGAAAATATGGTTAATTTTCAGTTTTGCTTGCTTAATTTTCTTTTTAGCAAAGATAATGGGCAACAAGCATTAATAAAAGAAGATGGGATTGAAGAAAAGACACTGCAGCACATCAGGTCATGTCACAGAGAGTGGCCTGATCCTGATTTCATGAAAGACACTGTTTTGGGAGCAAAAAGTGCCCAAGAGCAAGATGAATTCCATTACATCTCAACAGCTGGACAGAGATTCATTCCCTGGTTCACTGGTCTCCAACACTGCAAAGTCTTCTGTTGTCAAACATCCCTTCCAGAACTTCCCAAACTACTTGAGTAACAGTTTGCCTAAGACCTGTTTAGGTTTCAGTCTCAATGTCAAGGAATAGGTTAGAGGAAGGAGAAAAACTTCAAGGACATAGACTGAAGGGGGAATCAGATTGAAAAAAAAACCCAGAAGGATGTGACAGCAAATCAGAAGCCACCAACAATGCTGAGACTTGGTATATATGTGCACGGGTAGGGTTAGCTAGGAATAAAGAGTCATCACGTTTCACTTCTCGTATTAGAAAAACATGCCAAAGCTTGGAGCGCAGATACTTGCAAAGTATGAATTTATCATTCTTTGACTAGAAACTTGTGCAACTCTGACTAGTAATGTGCAATTTTGAACCACCCCCACCTCCTAAGTCCACCCCAGTTTGGGCCATCTTTCGTGAGGTAAAGTACATTTGGGACATGTACATGCCAAGAGATTAGCTAAACAAAAATAAACTGAAAATTAATTGAATCAGACACAGTAACTTAAAACCCCTTTTTACCCTGCCAGACTTATTTGCCTTACATTGCTGGGCAATGGAGAAACACAAGAAAGGTGGAGAGCATAGTTTCAGTGTGATAATCTAAAACTCTGATCTGCGGAAGAGAGACAAGCTGGGACCGCTCTTGGAGATGAAAACTCCCTGTCTGCTTTCACCTATTTACTCTCATGCTTTCAGAGTGTCCATCTATAGAAACAGAGTTAAGAAAATGTGATCTTTGGAAAGGCATATTCTGTTATGGAAACTGGTGTGCTTCTTTTCAGAGATATTTTTTTGTATCATTGTTACAATGCCTTAGTTGTTCGCAGTACAGTGTTTTGCTATATATTTTTTCATTAACATCCCCAGGATTCCTGTGAAAGAGTCAGGCAAGGGTTGTAAATACTATTATCCTCATTTTACAGAGAGGAAATGACCAAAGGGTGAAATAATTTGTTATTGGCTCTATACTGAGTTGGTGCTAAACCCAGGATATAGAACTCAGTCTTATAACAGCAAGATCCTTTCTTCAGCTCCATTGCTTCCCAGTGCCTCTCCCAAAGATACAAGAAGTGTAGCAACAAGAGTGCACACAAAATATTTTCATTCCTAAGCTCCTTGCGACTCAACTATCTTCTAACATGTAAAAATTATATACACTCTTTGAAGACAATATGCCTGCCACATATGAAAGGAATTTGCGTGGTCTAATCACGAAATTTGCAGTTACTTGATTATTTCTCTGAAACCAATGAAGCATGCTTGCATTACCCATGTCTGAGGATAGGTCAAAAATGGCTAAGAGATTTGTGACAGAATTATCCAATTCAATTATGTCATAGACAGGGATAAAACTGAACTAATGTCAGACCTAAAGCGAATTATTCTGAGTTATGCTTAACTGAAAAATGAAGCTTGGAATTAAAATGTAGAACTGTGAAGCTATACCAGGGTGTTAAATGCTACTTAATTACTGCCCCTTTGATGATACTGTAGAGCAACACAGCATAAGACTCTGTACACGTGTTGTAAATAATCATTTTATCACTTGGCAGCCATATAGATTAATGAACTTTTCAGTGTGCTATGTGCCTGTCTATCATACCAGGAAAAAAAGAAAAGGGTCATGAAGAAAGGCGATGGAACCCAGTGAGATGGTAGGTGAGGGGAGCTGCTGTGTGTTTCTGGTAAGAAAGCTGGAGCATGAGCTGCAGGAGGCCCCTCCAGTTTCAGGTCAACTTCTCCACAGTCGCCAACAAACACATCATATAACAGACTGCAAAGGAGCAGACACAAGAATTGTTTCAGGTGTTCTTTTGCAATTCATATTTCAGTCCCATAATACCTTCTTTTTTTCTTTACAGTGCTACATGCTAGATCTATAGCATTTAGTAGTGCAATCTCATTGATTGCACTGTACTTTTGCCTTGGCCTAAGAGATCACTCCTTCTCCTTTATTTAGCATTAATATTCTTTTTCCTTTTTCTGTGTAGAAGGAGGAATATGACTGGGTATGCATCTTAGCATATCTTCTATGCTATTCAGGTGCTAGTACTGCTCCCATCAACAGAGTACTTGAACTTCTTCCAGAAGTGCCCCCTGCCCTTCTTCTGAGTCACTCAATAGTCATTAATGTTTAATGGCTAGAGGAATGGGTGAGAGATAAAAGACAGAGAAGCATGCGCAGCAGGTTTTGCTCTGCAGAGAAACCTGGTGACCCTTACTGTGTCTGGCTTTTTTTCACAGTGCAACCAGGAAGCCTGCTGAATCCTACTTAATGTAAGTGATGATGACTTATGATAAAGCAAAACAAAACTGAAAAATGATACAGAATTCCCTAATGGTATTTGCTCCTAAACGTATCATCATTTAGGCACTAAAGTTTTCTCTAAAGAAGCTTAATGTTATGATGACTTCATTTGCAACACAATATTACAGCACAACAGTCCAAATTTTAGGCAAATATATTTTATTAGGTTCCCCCCAGCATGGCCAGAGTAGCATACCTTCAGGACTTTCATACTGACTTTCAGTTTGCCCTTGCCTGCTAGGGAAACCTTTAAAATTTAAAGGAAAAATATAATTTTTACATTCTGCAAGCTGAGGAAATATCTCCTACTTGGTGTGATTTGCTATAATGATAAATTTATCAGAAGCTGTTCATTTTATCTGCTGCAGAACTGCTCTTTGATGGCATTAATCTGCAGTAATGATTACAGGAAAGTAATTCAAAGCTGTTCAAAGGGAAAGGTGACATGATGCTTTTCATCTCTGTTCTGAATGCTGCCTCAGATTCTTCAATATATTACAAATGTAGAGAGAGAAAAGATGGGCCATATGCAGCTGAATATTTTGGCGAATCTGGAAACATGGAGCAATAAAAGCAATACTTAGACTACATTTGCAATAAAATATGGGTTGCAGATTCCAGGTAGACCTTTACAGTGAAAGGCACCAGAGTCAAAAGTTTTGGAGATGTTCAATGTCAGTGACATGAACCACAAATTAACAGTAAATTAATGTTTCATAGTATTTCAGGTGAAGTGGATTCATGGTACCTTTTTGCATATCCTTTTCAAAATAAGAAGATATTTAATGACCGGTTGTAAGAGACCTCTGGAGCTCACCTACTCAGATCTTTGAATAGGATTGCTAGGCTGTCAAGAGGCCAAGTTGCATAGGCTTTTCCTAGCGGTGTATGAAAACACCCATGGATGGAGAGTTATGACTTCCCTCGTGACCTGGCCCAAAGCTGTACTTCATATCTGCAACAATACTTTTTCTTCTATCCAGACTGAGTCTTCCAAGCTGCAATGTGTGGTCGTTGCCTTTTGTTTCACTGTTTCTCCTTGTTTTACCAAATTACTTCTCAAGTTATTGGAAATCAGTGCAATATTGCTCCCTGCCTCCCACCTCCACCTTGCTGAGGACAACTCCTGAATTGTGTGGGATCATTGGATTACTCACTAGGTTATCAGAGCCTCAATAAGCCACCTTTTTATGATCTACATCAGGTGCAGTATTCTAGAAGGACACATAGTATCACCACTGTGAAATTTAGTATTGGAGTAAATATTACACCCATGTGCAGATTCTTTTGCACAGTTTTAGCAGAGTCAAAAAGCCAGCTGTTATATCTACACAGATATTGAAGGTCTGCCCTGAGTCACTGCAGTGCCCTGTTCGCACCCACACCACCAGCCCTTAAAACAGGTCCAGGAGGACCTGCTCATGTCCATGCTCTCTCTAGTGCTGATGGATGCTGCGATGCCACAGGCCACCCAAGTCACAACCCTGCAAGGCTATAGAGAAACTCACATCCCACCAGGCTCCCATATACCACACCTATCCACCCCACAGCAATGCTCACACTTGCCTCACCATCTGGTACTGAGCATCCATGATTATCTCATGGCCTGAGTATATGCCGACCAGCTACAGGTAGCCAGGCAGAGACTGCAGGAAGGAGACTCAGCTGAGCTGTACTCATATCCTGAAAGCCCCAAGCCCAGTAAGAAGCCTGGCAGTGATTCTTTCACAGGTACTGGCATTACCTAAACTTATGTTTCCTGCTGTCACACCTCAGATATCACTTTGCCCTGCCATCTGCCCAGCTCCACAGTGAGCTCCAGCCATGCTCACTGACAACAGCAGCCAGCTCTCCAGATTACACCATTTCTGGTCCTTGGCTAACAGCTTGTATTGCTGCTGTTCCTGGTTCGGCATGGCAGGCTTGTTTTTGCATGGAAAGCTGAAGGGCAGAAATGATTGCACTTATCCACATCAAATCCTCAGTTTGCTCTGCTTTTCCATGGGGCTTGGGAGGATGGGAAGTAGAAATGGAAGGTCTGTCTCCTGTTGACAAGACATATCATCAAGTGAAGAAAATTTTATTGTCTTTTTAATGTAGTTTAGCCCAAAACTCCTCCGGCCTTTTCCCCAGGAAAAGCCACATGAAGGAAGATCCTTTGCCACAATGACAGCAAGGACAGTACTCTTGCAGCCTCACAGCCACAGATCTAGAAAAACATCAATGCCCCTTGCATAGAGGAATTTATTTTCTGGGCCACTATAGCATGCTCTGCAACAGTCAGTTAACCCCTGGATGAAAAGCAGATCAAAACTGATTGCTCACCAAGCCAAGAATAACAATAAAACCCATTGCAGCTGTGTTTCTTAAAATGAAAGCTCATACTAGCATTCTTCTGTGGCATCTGTACCTGGCTCTGTGAAAGCAGAACTTCACAATGCTCAACAGAATGTGATGTGCGTCAAGTAGGAAATCAGGATTTATCTTTCAGTTACTTGTTGAACTGTCTCACACCCCACCAAATCCAGAGAAAACCATGCTGTACAATTAATGTTTGCATTATAAATAAATGATAGAGACTGTAGGAGTCATCTCAACTTTTTTCTACCATCTTCCTTCTGCATCCTGATCCTATACCTGAAGACTAAATGTAGGCTGAGAATGATGAAATTCCAGAGAAGAATCTGTAGAGAATAAAAAATGCAGCAATGTCAACTGCCTGCCATGCAAGCTCTCCTGTGTATTTGTTTGAAATGATTGTCTCCTGTATTTCTGTTCTGACAAAGCCAAATTTTAGTCTGCTTCCTGTACTGCCCAAAGAAAGTGGAGGGCGATGGGGATGAGACAGGACTCCCTTTGCAGAGGGATGAAACCACTGTCAGGAAAGTTCAGGCATCCCAGAGTCAGGGAGATTGATACAGAGTTTGCAAAACAAATCCTTCAAAACTTTCTAACATGCACATTGAGAAATAAAGGCAGAAAACAGAAGAAGAAGGGTGAGGCTAGGAAAACTGTGGGGAAACTAAAGTTTCTGTTCCTTACTATGTTTCTGCCTTAGCCAAGCTGTAGATGGTTCAGTTGGCCAACTTTCTTTGATGCCTTAGTCAAGGCATTGTCCAGCTCACTGCATATGCAGCAGTACGGTAATGGATTTGCGGTGAAGCTCTTGCCAGAGTTAGAAAGAGAGAGATGTGTGTTCAGCTTGTGATCATTACTCATCTGTCTCCACCTGTCTCAGGAGCTCCTACAAAAGTGCCCACCAGCCGGTGACATCTGACCAAGAATTCTCATGGAACAATCAAAACACAGGTGGGTATTTGAAGAAGCATGTTGTCTTCAAGAAAAGTGTCACCTTCTGCAGATGGATGCTCTATCTGGTCCATCTGGGTGTCTCTCCACTTGCAGTTGTCTCAGTAAGTAGGTTTCAGTGACACTCTTGGTTATACATCGAGTGCCTTATCCTGTTATATAGTGGTGTAGGGGTATGCTTTCAGAGGCACTCGGCTGCTTTTGTGGTACATAGAAGCTTAGTAAAAATGATGCTATGTATGTTACCTTGGACATATAACTTGTGAAATATGCACTGGGTATAGTAACTTCTTGGTGTTGGGGCATGGAAGACGGGTGTGCTGACAGGGATTATCTTGAATGTCCTAAAATAAATGCAGGGAGACATGGCACCTTCTGGTACAGGTAAACATGGAGCACCCTTGGAAGGGTGATTCCCAAGTGAGCATCGTCTCTTTTGGCTATGTGCAAGCAGCCTGTATGTTGTAGTACAGTTGCGACTCACATTTGCCTGTATGACACACCAGCTGGAATGTCATCTCACTCCTGAAGGTGTTCTTGGAGCTCAACATTGCAAGTAGCCAGCGCTTTTGGCTTTGAGTATGCTCAGAGCGTCTTGATCTATATAGACACAGTGAATGAGAACATGGGATTTGATTATTTCATTACTCAGTGCTCTCCTTTGTTTCAGGTGAAGTAGTCTGGAAAAAAAAAATGGTAAGGTCTTATCTGTAGTGGTACTGGGCAAGCACAGTTCAAAATGAATCCAAGGGTGTTGTGGTTTAACCCCGATCAGCAACCAAGCACCACACAGCCGCTCGCTCACCCTCCCCCTGCCCCGGCGGGATGGGGGAGAGAACCAAAAAAACCCCTAAAATCCGTGGGTTGAGATAAAGGCAGTTTAATAGGACAGCAGAGAAAGAGAAAATAATAATAATGATGATAATGATAATAATGATAAAAGAATATACAGAACAAGTGATGCACAATGCAATTGCTCACCACCCGCTGACCGATGCCCAGCCAGGCCCCGAGCAGCGATCGCTCCCCCCGGCCAACTCCCCCAGTTTCTATACTGAGCGTGACGCCATATGGTATGGAATAGCCCTTTGGCCAGTTTGGGTCAGCTGTCCTGCCTGCTTTCCCTCCCAGCTTCTTGTGCACCCAGCAGAGTATGGAAAGCTGAAAAGTCCTTGACTAGTGTAAACACTACTGAGCAACAACTAAACCATCAGTGTGTTATCAGCATTGTTCTCCTACTAAGTTCAAAATGCAGCACTATGTCAGCTACTAGGAAGAAAATGAACTAAGCTGAAACCGGAACAAAGGGGAGGAATATTTACCAGTGTTCATCAATGGTACAAATCTTCTCTGCTATAAACATCAGAGAAAGGACGCTTAAATAAATGCCAAATATTTTTGAAAATAACGTCCTAAAGATTTTCTTTTGGTGCATAAGAAAATATGTCCTTC
This sequence comes from Scopus umbretta, assembly GCA_013400535.1. Classification (NCBI taxonomy): domain Eukaryota; kingdom Metazoa; phylum Chordata; class Aves; order Pelecaniformes; family Scopidae; genus Scopus; species Scopus umbretta. Next base: position 33,480 of record VZTL01077487.1, on the reverse strand, counting down.
CAATAACTAAAACACTGAGGATAGGATTGTAAAGCAGCAAAGAGCTGAGAAAAAAAAAAAGAATTTTCCTAATTAAAACACAAAAAATCGAAAGGTAAAATACCCACTTTTATACAACAGACACATGAACTGTTTCCAGTAATGACTAGAAGGGAAAATGTGAAGCCTGTGTTCACAGATTAGAACAATTTTTCTATGAAAATGCTCTTAAAGACAGCAGCAAGAGAAAACTTCAGTTCTTTTTTTTCCTAATCCATGTTGAGAATTACAGTACTTGGAGAACAATGTGTATGTTTTGCTACACAGCTACCTACGAGCATGCCAGAAAACTGTAGAAAGAAGGAAACAGAGGCATTTGGAGGATGCGTATGTTGACTGGAGCCAGTGTTTAAAATACAGAACAATTACAATCATACCATCACAGTTTGACAGTGCACATTTCTCCACAGAGCTAAAACTAGTAATAATGTCTAGCTTTTCTGCAGTATTTCTCATCAGAAGATCTCAAAGTATCATTGATAGCAGCTATTACAGCTCATCCACAGGCATCCCTGACAGCACTTCTTTGACTGTCCATACTATCTTGGCCTACGAGAAGTGCTGAGATACTATGCAGCCCCACATGCAGCTGCTGCTTCACGTACCTGGCAAATCACGCTCCAAGACACCCAAGGGAACTAAAACATGTCCTGAAGAAAATGGTGTCAAAATGTCATCAGGCCCACATCACTGCAGGTTTTATCAGACTGCAGGTACACCAGGACTGGAGACCTCCCTTACTCAGGGGCACAATCAATGATAACAGTATGCTGATTCCATTACGATCCCATCATAGTAAGGAGAGGCAGCTGCAATGCCTTGATAATCAGCAGTGATCCATGTAGCCCCAAAAGTTTTATAGGACCGTAGTATACTGCAGGGACAAAAGAGAAGCTGAAAATGGAAGCCAGTAGGGCAAATTTTTTGTTGAGTAAAGCCCACAGGATTGAGGCAGAAAGAAGCATTAGTATTTTCTTTCTCTCAGTTTTTGATTTTGTCTTCTGTACAGCTGGATAGCTGGTGCTTTTACATCTATGCAACATAGGCAATTTTTAATGAACTCAAAAGTGGGCATAGCCTGAAGTCCAGGCTCAAGAAACTGTAGAGCAGAGATTCAAGGAGCCCTTATATTTGTTTATTGCAGTTCTTCAGACACATGTTCGTGCTGAAAGAAGACATTTCTTTCCTGCTTTGAAGGTATAGGCCAGATCATAGCATAGTCTTTCTCTTCTTTCTCTTAGTGACCACAGTCAGGAAAAAGCTTATCTAAGCTCAAAAGACACCATGATTACAATCTTACTATGGTCACCTAAGGCATGGGCTGTAATACCAAAACATGACTATTCATATTGCATAATTGCTCACATGCTCCCTGCAAGCTGGCTCCTGCCAGTCTTCCAGGCAGCACCCAGGAACCATTCATGCAGTTGCATGTGGCAGAACCATTCCCAGTGGGCTGCATGATGAAGTCTTTCTGAGTATTTCAGGAGAGAAGATAGTTTAGGATCTGTAGATGGGAGCTGTGCCAGGACATTTGCCCTATGAGGCAGAGAATAAGCTTAATTTATCTGCAGCAACAAACATAGCCTGAAAGCCTGAAATGACCGTATTAAACAGGTGACCCATCTCTCAGAAGAGGCCTGTTGCACATGTGTATCAAAGAGATTGAAAAAGAGAGAGGGCCCATGTATGTAAATATTTTCCCTGGTTTTCTATACTGCCAATGGGAAAGAATTAAAGGCAATAATTGTTGGCCAGCTTGCAGGTCTACCTCCCTACCATTGACTAAAACAGCTGAAAACAGAAAACTATGCTTGAGTAGCAGGCACAGCAGGGTACTACTGTACAGTGATTTGAAACTTAGTGACTGGATGCTGTTATGATTCCAAGCTGACTTAGTAGTTTGGAGTAGAAATTAGTTTTAATAGTAAAAGAATCACAAAGCAGGCTCCCAGAATCGGGGACTCTGCAACAGTCTCATTCACAGACATGGTAGGGTTCACATTCCTTGCTTGTACTTTCATGGACATACTTCTGATTCTTTTTTGTTCATACAGAAATGATAGGAAAGCATCAGAGAGGGTTCTTTTCGAGATAATCATGAAAAAGGTAGAGGGAAGCCAGTATACAAGACAGATGAGACTTCAGAAATGTAGGAGGCTCACATATTTGTTTTGCCAATAACACTAAATATATGCTTAATAGTTGATGCTAGTAAAGGGTGCAAAAATGGGTTTATATCTGTTCCCTTCTATAGTTACCTCTTCTGTCTGATCTTTATAACACAGGACACACAACTTCTGCCAGTAGTTCTTCCATTATACTTTGGACGAGCAGAAGTAGTGCTTTTTTGGAGAAGACAACCTATCTTGATTTAAGGGTACTGATGGAATGAGATCAAATTTCTCACTTAACCTTCTCCTGTATTAATCTAAACACATAGAACTTCTTTAGCATCCAGCTGGAAGACACATCTTCCAGAAACAGAAAACTACTTGTAAACACTCTGCTGTGTTATACTTAGACACGCTTCTGTTTTACTAACTTATTTTCCAAAGTGTGGACTCCACAGGATACACAGTATACCACAGACTGAAATGGTCTCATTATTGCAATAATTGTAACTTTTCAACTTATACTCACAGTCCCCTGTCTGAGCACCCACAGGCACCTTTTCTGCTCTGAGCCACCATGAATCCATGTTCAGCTACAGCTTCCTACAACCACCAGGTTCTTTTCTAACTCATCCTTTCCAAAGTACTGTATGACACCCTATAAATTATTGATTACAAACAGTAGGAATCTATTTTAACACCCATGGTTTATCACTAAAAGTGTCCAGCTTGATTTGTAGAAATGGCTTGTTAGTCTTGTGCTTAAAGCAAGGGTTTTCAGACTCTCCCCCAAGTACAAATGTCATTAATTACCATTCAGATGTTGTTATTTATATTTGAATCACACATTTCTTTGGCTTGCCCTTGTGCAGCTATAAACTTTCTTATTTGCATTAAGAGCTGCTCTGCTGGATGTCTTCACAGTACATCAGCTTTTATTCAATTTACTTTCACACATAAAATCAGCACCAATCCAGACATTCACGTGTTTGCCCAAGCCATCATTAGGCATTCTGAAATTGAGTGGGAAAGAAAAGCAAATGTTTTCTTTGAGTGTTTCCATATTTTCTTGGTTATTTAAGAGTGGGCCTTTTTAAAGAGCACAAAAAAGCCACAACAAAAGACTAACAGAGCGATATACTTAGAAGTGCTGATTTTTGCCAATATGTTATCAATGAACGAGTAATATTAATGCTCTGTTAAAAAGCTATTCATTCTGTGGGAAAATATTGGTTCCCTGGAACTTCAGCTCCTCTCAGCTATCAGCAGTTTTTATCAGTCTTGAAAACAATTAGGAAGTAAATATCAAACCCATTTTTCCTCAGAATGTTTGTAGCTGTGGAATCCAGCAAAATTATCATAAATTTGAGCTGTCAAGAAAAAAGGATATGGACTGAAAGTAAGAGGAGACAGAATTCCAAAAGGTAGTGAGTGGTTTAACAGTCCCACGACATTAATGTCACACTTATATGTTCAATTTACTTTTGCAAGAAAAATATAGGCTTTATTTCAGATAAAATAAATTTGCATTGGAATAAGGGAAGGCAAAAAGGATGACCTGTAAAGCATATGCAGCACTAGATCTGTAAAAAGAAATGTATTGTGAAAAGATTACTGAGATTTGGCTTGGCACCAGAAAAGAGGAAATCTTGTCTGTTTTAAAACCTCTAGAAATTAAAATGTCAATAAAACTGGAGTAGGGTACTCAAGATTTTAAAAGCTTGAAAGGGTGGCTGACTTCAGTTTTCTAAATAATGCATTGCAGTAAAGAATTATAAAAATAAGATGTGCAATAATTTCAAAAGGAGAATTTCTTATGGTTTTGTTTTGTTTTGTTTTGAAGATGGTAAATCTATGTTAAATAAATCCAATTTCACAAAGAATTTTGTTCTCTTCAGAATCCTCTGGAGCCTTGGGTTTTCTAAGCTTGAAACTTTTCCACCACTCTTGGAAAAGTTACAAAGCGGGAAGATTACCAACTTTATTTTTATTTTTCCTCTGAGTAACTTTAAAAATTACAGGCATTTTACATTATTGAGAGGTCAGAAAAAAAGGGAGAAACTTGATCACTCCCCTATTTACATTCAGGAACAGAAGAAAATTCAAAATTAAAAAAAAGGGCGATAGGAAAAATATCACTGCTTTCAACTTTCTATTTTATTGCAAAAGTAAATGCTACCTGTTTGGCAGCCTGGGTGCAAAAGGGAATTTTGACAAGTTTTGCAAAGTTTCCAACCTGTGGATCAGTGACAATTACAAGTATCAAAAACCCCCATGTTTAAAGTGTAATTACAAGTATAATTTATGTAATTGCACTATCTTTATATATGGTGATGACAAATAATGGGATGATAAAAGGAGGGGAAGGACTGCTTTGGGTGGCAAAACAGTAGTCAAGAGTGTGATGTGGTATGGGTAGTCAAAGGGAGAAAATTAAAAGACAGTACAAATGACAGATGACATGAAAGAAAGTATGGGAAAGGAAGGACCAAGGAGAAGGGGGAAAGAAGGTAATACAAAGGAAAACTTTTACAGGGATGATGACAGGAGAACAAATGTACAGGGTAGTGAGTTTGCAGGGTGGGACTCAAGCAGTCAAGAGTATAGCTTAGCAACTGACAGAAAGGAACAAACATTAAATGAAATAATTAACTGTGGAAGCAGAATTGGCAACGTCTGTTTAAAAGGAAGGGAATCAGTTAAGTTACTGTCTAAATCAGCTACCTAGAGGAACAAAAAAGTAAGAAGCAATGCTTTGATTCAGCAGATAAGTAGAGAGCAGCATATCAGTGAAAGAGTTAGCTAAGTTACTTAATACGTCAGGTATCAATGGGAAGAGAGATGAGTCAGCAAATGGACAAATAAATAGATCAAGCAGTAGATTAGCAGTAAGACATAATGTAATTGGTGAGAATTAGCTATTAGAAGCCAGCTACCTGGAAGTAGTTTCCCAGACTGCAATCACAGCAGGACAGCCAGAGACACTTGCAGGGTTGCTGCTCCCCTAGCCGGGTGCCTGGCAAGTGCTGCTTGGGGGCTGAGAGCAGGAGCAGGATGAGACAGTAGCAGTGGGTATTTGCTTGCTCATACAGGTTTTCTGGTGAAAGAGCAGCCAGGAAGGGGCAGCAAAAGTGTTCAATGGGGGAATAGCCCTGCATTTTGGGTCTCTTAGTTTGCATGTGCCCAGCTTGGTGCCTAAAGCTTGCTTTAAAGGTATGTAACAATTCAGAGCCCCCACACTGCGCTGAAGGGGTGACAAATGGGAATCTTGCTAGCACAACCTTGTATGCAATAGTATGTATGTAATAGTATTTCTTACTATACAAAGAAAGGGCCACTCATTTGTTAACCTCATATCCTGTGATGTTTTATCAAGCAAAATGGAGAACTATGATTCAAGATGCACTTCCTCTTTACCAGCTGCTCCTTTCTCCCCACAGGCTTAGCAGGGCGGCTGAGCTCATTTCTGAACTATTTGTGGCTTCTGCACTAGCGGATAGACGTACAAATATCATGAATCGGGATGCCTCCTTAGTGCATGGGGAAGCAGAGAGGAGAAACAAAACTGATGTTTACCAAGAAAAGACAAAATAAATTAAGATTTTAAATAGTTTCACACATAGGTACTATCTATGTCACTTTTCACAAAGATATATCATTAATTTGAATTTTAAATAGTAAAACGGTGATTATTATTGAGGGGTTTTTTTTAAGGCAATAGTATAGTTTGATGTACTGGACCACATGTTGTGCCCTTGCTTCTTTGCCTTGGGCAAAGATGGAGGTTTGAAGGACAAGAGAAAGTAAGTTTTTGTCAATATACTCTTATTGGGAAAGGAGAAAGACCTGAGGAAGGACAGCTGGGATGTGAGGCTATTCTAAACAAAGACAGGGAAGCTAGAGGAGGTGTCAGGAGAGAATGAAAGAAGCTAGCAAGGCTAGTTTCTAAGAGATCCACTTTAGGTGTATATACAAACACATAAAACTACTCTCCTCTGATTGTGTTCCTTTATGTATAAATAAGACTATACCCCCTATTGGAATGAAATATCCAACAGAACCAACAGTCCAGTTTCTCTGGTATTTTAAACACATTCATTTTAAGGCCTTGAAAGCAGCGGGAAGCTTTGCATGCTCCTAAAAATTAGTCATACTTGTTACTTATTTGCCATTTGGACATATTGAATCTTCAAAGGCCTCCCAGACTGGATTTCTGAGCACTTGTTCATAGAAATGGCAAATGACAGATGCCAGTGCTTGTTTTGCATACTTGCATACTTGTGTGCAAGATCCTCTAGTTTTGCACACACAAACTGGTGCATGCTCAGAATTTGCAGGTTCTAGAAAGAAAGCTTTTGCCTTTTAAGTCTCATAAATTCATTCAATCATAGCTTCAATTTTCAAAAAGAAGTTGAATAAACACATGGATAAATAGATGAATCTTCCATTGCTCCTACCTGTGATTCATTTTCCTTAGTTTAATTTTTTTTAGGATTAACGCCCCTTTTTCTGGAATATTTTTCTACTTGCTTTTGCTTTAGCTATACCTTATAGCCATAAGTTCCTCAAATTTTAGTAGGGCACTTTTAGAGTGAGGCAGTAGTCTTGGTATGGAAAGCCACTACAAATTAGTTCATTATTTTGCAAAAGATAAACATCAAGTCCACTTCTTTATATTTGCTAATGTCACCTCTCCCTTTTTGAAAAACTGCAAGGAGGCTAGTACTTCTCCTTTGCTTTGGAAAATTCCTGTTTTTTCAAACTGCCTCCAGAACTGCCATTAGCAGTCCATTTGCTCAAGATGCTAAGGCGTAAGTTTACTAGTCTTATGAGAACATTAAAATTTAGGATATTCCTTCCTTTTGTTTTTTTGAGGTTTTGAGTTTGGGTTTTTTGGGGGTTTTTTTAGGTTCTGAAATTTTAGAATTTCTCTATTCCATCTACATTGGGTAGGTACTTTCTCTTCCTTCACAAAATCAAAAAGACTGCATGAATAACCATGAAGGGAAGGAGGCTGACATCTCCCTCTATGTCTGACCACTAACAGGAGTCCCTGATCCAATAAGAAAAGTAATTGAATGAGGTGGTTTTGATTAGTTACAACAGCATTTGAAAAATTAAGTACAATAGGGTTTAGTATAGAGTAACAATAAAATAAACACAACAATAAAAAATACGATCAAATGTAAAAATGTATACCTATAAAATTTGAGGTTGCCTACAATTTGCAGAACAGAGCACAGTGAAGTAAGACAGTAAAGAATTTTAGCAGAGCTATGAGAGAGGGGCAATATAATTCATAAGTATCTGAGGAGCATGACTCACAGAGTCTAAAAGAACTACATTTTCATGAATTTCTAGAAATGACCAGTTTTATATTGTTTAAAGATGCAAAAGCTTTCCAAAGTTATGTTGGTAAACATAGATATATTTTACACATTACTAGCTATATGTACAATGTTCCCAAATATTTAAAGAATCCTAATGTCTAGGAAAGAAATAAAGATGGAAAACCTGCTTCTAGAATCTATTGCAGAAATAAGCTACAGTAGGATCACCGTGCATTATTCTTCATCACAACCAAAGTCACATGAAAACTGTATTCAGTTACTAATGCAGTCTTTGGATGTAAATTCTTTGTTGTTGCAGCATGGTTACATTTTAGCTTGCTTTCATTTATCTTCAGAAAACAAAAGAAAACAGGAGTCTTAAATTTATGTGCCCTGCTTCTATGAGGAAAAGTTCTTATCAGAATATAGGAATTATATGCACTTACCTTTATAATTGTTGAAAGATATGTCTATGCATACACACAGACATATACTTGAAGTCTCTGAACCTTCTGAATGCCTTCTTTCTCTCACTCTCTGAGTCCCAGACCCTGGTGCTTCTCCTGTTGAAGTAAGGAAAGATAATCCAAGAGTAATGGGGTCTGGATATCCTGGAAGATCTCACTTCTATTCCGTCTCCATCTCTAGCTCCCCATGTGACTTTTGGCAAGTCCACCGACCTTTCTGGCTTTGCCTGTGCTGCCTGAGTGGTCAAAGCCTGTTCCTAAGCTCAGATTCCTACCCATGCTGCAGACACAGGCACCTTAGAGGGACATACTGTCCCTCATATGCTGGATGGAGAAGACCATCTTGAATCTGTCTCTGCTACACTTTTGCCTTCTAAAGCACAGTGTAAACACATGAAGCATGAAGAAAAGCCAGACTCACGTAAAGAAAAAGATAAGAAAAGATAGAAAATAAGAGCCATGGGGCTACATGTGTTTATCTGCACTGTAGCCTCCGTCTGCTACAATGGTGGCAATATAATTTCTCCAGGTGGCACTGCCCTGCGAGGAATGCAATACTGTGAGTAGTTCAGGCACTTCAGCAGTAATGACTTAGTGTACCCACTAATGATTTTGTGTACCTAAGCTAGAAAATAGCTATGTCCTAAATTTTCAAACTTACTTGCACATAAAAAAAGTGTTGTTCCTTTCAGAATGTAGGCCTCAAAGTTATTGTGCATGCACTTAGTTTCAAGGACACGAAAAAAGTCTCTGAAAACGCAAGAAAAATTCCCAGACTGAACAGGAACCAAAATTGAATGTGTTTCTAATGCACGAGCTCTCTGTTGACACTATGGAGAATACGCTGAAGGTGGTCAGAGGACCAGCTATGGTTGCTGGTAAAGCAACTATCTCACCTTGCAGGGAGGTTCAATTTACATTTTTTTTGGTCCTAGGCCCCTCTCTTTTATCCCCTTTTTTTTCACTCCTTTTATCTGCCCCCTAATCTTTCCCTCAAGATCTTGATTGCCCTGTGGGTTGCTTTTTTTTTTCTTCCCACACCTCGTTATTTTCACCTGCTGATTTATACAACTGCTACACAGATTGCTGCATTTGCTCTTCATTGATGAAGTGCAACCTCTGAAGCAATGGAGGACCAAAAAGCCCAGTAAACTATGTTAATTTAAAAACCAAAAAAGCCCCCATCATTGCATATACTTACATGGGTGAAAAATAGAGTAACATATTGCCATTGCCCTACAACAGACAAAGCTAAAAGTTGAATAATATCCCCCTCTCAAAAAAAGCCCATTAGTGAAATAAAACCCACAGCCTTGAATGCACTGCGGGGCAGTAGAAATTCCTAATGCTAATATGAAAAATATGAAGCTTGTAAAAGCAAAGCAATAGGAAGCTTAGCAGGCAAAATACAAGTGGTAAGATTAATACTGAAATAGGTGCTGCAGTAAGTGCAAGAAGAGCTTAAGGGACACAGATCTAAGTGGTAAATTAATATATACAAATTTCCCTACTTAAGGGAATGAGAATTCCCTTCCCAATGCTGGATGAAAATAGATGCTTTTGACTCAGTGTTTTGTAAAGATCTTTTTTTACCTTTGGAGAAATGCAAACAGGGAAATTTAAACCTAAAGCATTGCTCAGCCTAAGAGAATTGAGTTCTGGGTGAATGGATGGATGGATATAGATAATGTATTATTCAGAATATTATAAACTTGATTTTTGGCTAAAGAGAAAATAAAGACTTTTTTTGTTCAGCTGGAATGCTGATGTATTTGCTGAAACTGTTTCTGACTTAGAAATAAATCAAGTGAAACAGTTTGGCCATGGTAAATATGCTAATAACCCTCTGTACAATTTTGATAAAAGTATTGTGTGCTGCCAGTGTTTTAATTTATTAACTAATGCGGCTATGATGACTGGAAAATGAGTATGTGAAGTAGTTAAACAAGAGGTATAGAAAACATGTTCAAGGATGTGGCTCTTCAGAGCACTTTCCTCAGGGATGCTTCCAAATTCTGTGCTACCCTGCTTTTGCCAACCTGTGTAAGAGTAAATAACAGTTTTAACAACAAAAACATTAACTACAATTCTTGGTTTCTTTCTAAGAAAGCCTATGATTTTCAGTAGCAGTTTAGATGTGACTAAGAGACAAGCCTAACATGAAAAGCAAGCTCGGTTTAGTGTCCAGCCGGTCCGACACTTTGACACAGGGCTACTTCTGGGACAGAGTAATTCAAGGCATTTCTTCCTTGTTGCTTGAGCTCACATCTAGCCCAGAGTGATGTTATGTGAACTGGTGCACAAGAAGGGTATACCTTGTTTATCTGAACTAGCTTTACCCCGGCTAGCCTGACTGCTAAGGGCAAGGTAATAAAGCTCAGAAATCCTGCCTAGACCTCTCTGTGGACATTTGGGCTGTTGGCCTTTGTTGGCACTGGCTCCATGACAGTCACACCATTGGAGCAATACCTGAGATAGTTTCAGGTTAAATGGATTGCCTTTAATATTTTTCACTACAGAGTAGTCAAGATATAAATATGCACTAGAAAAAAACATAAAAGTCTTCAAAAAAAGTAATCCAATGCATTTTAAATTACTCCTGTTTACAGATGCCAGTTGTAATCTGCACTGCTGTTTTGTTTTTACTGATACACAGAGCAAGAATTATTTATATAAACTGTTGAAATCTGCAAAAAAAATCAAATCATGAATGATTTTTAGAATTCATATATTTGTGGTGATTCATGGGCAGCAGAGAAAAGATGAGCAAAATTCCTTAAATAAATTACTATTGTGGATTATTTCACCCACTGCTTCCAAATGTGAATCAAGAAATAAACACATTTTCCTAGGAACTTGAAACAAACAGGGTACACAGATGAACTATTTCTGCTTGCATGCACATTTCTGTAGTAAAATATCACCTCATTTAGAATTAATTTATAATATAATTTCAACTTCAACAAGTCATTTCAGTTGAAAGTCCATATCTGTGCACAAAGCACAAAACACAGATCTGTCTTTAATAAATGTCAGTAAAGCCCTAGTTGTACTTACACTGTATGTACCGTTTTGTTTGATGACAAGCAATAGGGTAGAAGATCTGGCTGGGCTATAAATGGCAAAGCTTGCTTGCAGATTTAACTTCCATCTCTTCCCTTTCTTTCTATTTTTTACTCCATGTATTGCAAATCATTGACTGATAGGAATTTCAGAGTTAGCTTTACCCTTTAGAGTTAGCAGAATATTTAAGCAACAAAACCAAAAATAAATGGCATTTTAGTGGGAGAGTTTGCTTTGGTTGTGAGACAGGATTTAATAGAAAACTAACGTTGTCTTTTCCCACTCCCAAAATAATGCCTTTGATCATGCCTGTCTACTACTTCTGATGCATTTTCCCTGATCTTAGCCTTCGGTTACTCCACCAAGACAACGTTAAGGTCTTTGAACGTGATGTCTTTCCTGCAGTTTCTCTTTATCAGTTTCCACCTTCTCCCTGTTCTGTCCATATGTATCTCATATGTTGAGATTTCTGGAATTTGATTTAATAATTTCTTCATGGTGGAAGCCATTCACTTCTTGAATTGCTCATGTGTATGTGTGTTTCCATGAATAACTAAATACAGTAATAATTAGAGGGATAAATAAAAAGATGATCTGATTAAGTCATGTGTATTATTAAAGGGCTTAGATAGTCAGAATAACTCAGTAATTCTAAAATGGCAAAGAGCAAAACCATTGTATAGACTGGAAGGTCTCCTCTACCTATAGGGGTAGAGAGTGTTAGTGAAAGGGTGACCTGAACTATTGCTAACAAAGAAAACAGCCACGCTAATACAGGTCATTAACCTGCTGCAGCGTTTGTTGTGCTGGCTGTCATGTTTTCTTTCATGTAGTCTGATGGGCATGCCATCACTCGGCAAATTTGCCATCAACACTGGAAAACAGAGTTGAGATCAGCCAGAAGTGAGCTGACAGAGGACTTAGAAAATGGAAGTATATTGCTGATTTATTTGCTTTGAATATTTTGTCAAAGTAGATTGTGATGCAACTTTGCTGGCACTTTTTATCATTTGCAGGTGTAAGATTCTGAATTCATAGAAGTCTGCCTGCATGGCACATATAGTAATGTCCTGGCAGTTGTCACAGTGTAATTATGCCTTGAAAAAACAGACAGAAAAAATCTCTACTTGAAAATGCTCTTAAAAATAAATCATATATCACCCCCACAATAGTAACTGGGGTAGGCACCTAAGAAATACAATTATATCCAGGAGACCTTACATAAAACATCATCAAAACCAAACCAAACAGATATAACTATGAAGAGCACATTCAATCCATAATATCACCTAAATGTGTCATGCCAGAGAGTTTCTGAAATGAAAAGGTTTTTTAATCTAATTTAAACTTGGCCAACTCCAAGGACCTTCCAAGGTCATAAGAAAAGCCCCAAAATGAAAGTAATTAAACTCTTGTGTGAAATTCAACATTTAAATATAAACTAGAATATGAACTTAGACTTATTTTAACTTCTAATTAATGTATCTCTCCATTTCTGTTCCTTTATGATAGCTGAGGCTATTCTCTGAATCCTGTTCCCATAATTCTTTGCCTATTAAATAACTGTCTTTCCACATTGTTCGTTCATTTGGAGCTGGGTACTTAAAGCTGCACTAATTTTATATTAAGTAGAGTCAGTCTTTAGTACTTCTGACTCTTGTTTTACAAAGAGCAGGTTCCTTGGCCATGCTTAAAACCTTCCTTGAGGTCTTCAAAGAGCCTTGCAGCTATATTTTTGCCAAATGTAAAACATAAAAAGACATTTTGAATAGACAAGCTAAAAGTACATTTACTGTATTGTGAGGACCACATCTTCTCAGCTGTGAGGATTTACCTTAGATTTACTTGGTTGCAGTTCTTGTTTTTTTCCTGTTTAACTTCTTAGATCATTCATTGTTATGAAGGCTTAGACAACAAGGGAGCTGCAACCATGCAGCTTTAATTACAAAATGTGATATACAGCAGTAAGGTCTTGAGTTTACTTCTCATTTTGCAAAGGAAATTAATATACTTTATTCTTCCCTCTGGACCTTCTCAGCATAGCACCACTGTTTGATCACAAAGGGCTAGTTCTGCCCTGTCTTGTCTACATGGTCACAGCAAAAGGGGAAGGAATAAGCAGCTTTCCCCTGTGGCACACAGGTCGGACAGACTCACAGCCCAGTGCTTGGGGGAATGCAAGCATTGCACCCTAATGGCTCTGCTGGGAAGCCAGGGTGGTCCAAGGAGGGAATGTTCAGCCAGAGGCATGACGCAGCAGCCTTTGTAGCACTTTCTATGTCACTGTGCATGCCAAGTATCAGAGTACATCTGATACATGCCAGGAAAACCCTTCTGAATACAAGCCTATGCCTTGAGGGCATGATCTAGCTCTCTATAATTATTTCTTTGTAGCTATATTATCTGCATGCAAGTTTTCTTATCCTGACTGGCCACTCAACTCAGCCCTGAGTGGCACTTGTGCTCTGAGTTCCCATGCGACCAGGTAACAAGTACATGCAAACCACACTTAGAGAAAGATCCAAAAGAAGATAAAATTAGACCCCTTTTCCAAGAACCTCCATTTCTTCTATGAAGTGACTGGGATACAGAGAAGTTCATCGACTTCCACAAAGAGAGAGAGAGTGCCGCACTTGCCTAGTGCATTGCAGTCTCATGTGGATTGCCCCAAGCTAGCCCCAGGCAAACAGTACATCTACACAGCTCTGTGTGGCAGAGCTCAGAAATACAAACTGTGGACTGGAAATCAGCCTTGTCAGAGCTATGCTCAGGCTTATTAGCATGTTTGGTTTGCAAAGCTAGCTTGCTAAGACACTGTGCTGTGGCTAGACTGCTGCTGCTACCAGGGCTGGCCTGTTCAGGATGGATAAGGGACGCCTCTGTCTTCATTTCATGGTACAGGCTCCCCCTGTCATTGACACCTAGTTTTGATGAGGACTCAGGTTCCCTGAACACTACCCATTTATTACAAGTACCACCAAGACCTCTTGATGGTGATGAGAAGGCAATTAATAATCAAGGTATCTCTACACTGCAGTCTTCAGAGGAGTAGAGAAATTAGCAAGCGAGCTGTAAACAGTTTAGCTCAAGTATCAGAGTCTTGTCAAGCACTGCAGATCTCAGCACAGGTGCTCTGCAGTCTATAGGGCAAAGGCAAACTGGGTTCAGGCATATGAACTACTTGGCCTCCCTCTGGGTTGCTCTGTACCCTCCAGTTGAGGCTATGTCCTAAAGATCAGACTCCTGAGAGCAGGAAGCCACCCAACACTGCCTCTTCACCAAGTGGACTGCACACACAACTCACAAACGTACCCTTAAAATCTCTGGAATTACTTCCAATTTGTTCCCATTAAGGATCTGGGAAGGTAACAGAAAGTCGTGGTGGATTATGGAGATTGTGAATACGTAACAATAAACTCACACCAGCCTGTTTCATCCCACACTTAGTGAAGCATTCGTTGTTCTTGATATTTTTCTTAATGTGTAGAATATAATCAGTTTTCAGTGCTGGCTTTAATGTATTTAGTTATGACAGGATAGGAAACATCATCAGTCTGAGAACACCAGCATGTAATGGCTTCTTTTTGATCTTATTTTTCCTTTTGATTGACTTGTATTTTTTTCCTCTTGTATAAACTTCACCTGGACAAAAAAATGAACTTTTCCATAACACAAACACCTGCCACCATCATTTACTTTTAAAAATTTCTGCCCTGAGGAATTCTAATTTCTTTGTGGAATAAGCACAGTTTGTCATTGACTTTTACTTACAGAATATTTATGCATTAGTTTAGGGCTAAATCTACAAATGAGCCTAAATCCCAGCTGGCTGTCCATTCTGCATGTTATATTGAGCCCTTCTTTCCCCTTATGCAATATCTCAATGATTAGCAAACGCATTAAGATTCAGTCAGGTCTTTGTGACCTCTGGTTGCAGTGTTAACCTGTGGGTTATAGCTCACTCTGAAGCTGCAGCATGAAATAGGATCTCACAGTACATCCTGCTAAATTATTCCACTCTCCATGCTATGATGAAATTTGGCCGAGGAAAGTCTCTGAGCTTCATTCTGCACAGCTGGAAAAGTCATACAGGAAAATGAAGGACAGCTCCTACCTAGTCCAGGGGCCACTGGACCTTCAATGAGTGTTTGCCACCTAAGGGACCCTAACACTTATGGTGGAGCTGGGCCAGCTCTGGCAGGGAAAGGGTGCAGAGCTGAATGGGACTGCTCAGAGAAAAAGGGCCTAAAGGTATTTCCCTGCTGGCTTCCTTCTTCTACACAGCTACCAAAAGCTCAGAAAGCTCAGCATCGGTCTCATCCCTGCCTTTAGTCTCCCAGACTGTTGCCACAGCAAGGCTAAGCATGAGGAAAATCTTTAGAAGCAAGTGTGTGGCTGCTGTCACAGCAGCGATGGTCATGGTCAATGGCAGTTAATCTTAGTCTGACAAACAACTGCAGTTCTTATATCTTTCAGCTGTTTTCCTGCAGAATTGTACAGATTTTTCTTAAAGTAATTAAAACAATAATTGTATTATGAAAACACTTTACAAGATAATCTCTTCAATTTCCTTTAATATTTTCTGAGGAATTACCATGAGTAACAGAAAACAGGTAATTGAATTTCATTTCCATTACCATTTTGACAGCCTGAACTCTTTCCCAGGGTGACAGATTTAATTTCGCACACATGGCTTATATTGTTTTTAAATGGAATAATAAGTGGCATGATATTGTTTCTTGCTGTGGCATCTAAGCCATTATTTAGCAATATAACTGAAGTATTTCATCTGAATTGATAGCCATTAAAATTTTCAAAGCAGAACCTCAGCATCACTGGAATCAGCTGTGCTGCACTGACTCACACAAGCTCAGGATTTAGTCTGTGGTATTGCTGTCGTGGTTTAACCCAAGCCATCAACTAAGCACCACACAGCTGCTCGCTCACTCCCCTCTGGTGGGATGGGGGAGAGAATGAGAAGAGGAAAAGTGAGAAAAGCTCATGGGTTGAGATAAAGAAAGTTTAATAAGTAAAGAAAAAGCTGCACGCACAAGCAAAACAAAACAAGGAATTCATTCACTACTTCCCATCGGCAGGCAGGTGTTCAGCCATCTCCAGGGAAGCAGGGCTCCATTACACATAGTGGTT
>VZTL01077487.1:0-17311 GCA_013400535.1 Scopus umbretta | reverse complement strand
GCCATCTCCAGGAAAGCAGAGTTCCAACACACGCAATGGTTACTTGGGAAGACAAACACCATCATTCCGAACGCTCCCCTCCGTTTCCTTCTTCTTCCCCCAGCTCTATATGCTGAGCATGACATCATATGGTATGGAATATCCCTTTGGTCAGTTGGGGTCAGCTCTCCCAGCTGTGTCCCCTTCCAGCATCTTGTGCACCCCCAGCCTACTCACTGGTGGGGTGGTGTAAGAAGCAGAAAAGGCCTTGACTGTGTGTAAGCACTGCTCAGCAATAATGAAAACATCAGTGCATTATCAACATTATTCTCATACTAAATCCAAAACAGCACTATACCAGCTACTAGGAAGAAAATTAACTCTACCCCAGCCAAAACCAGGACAATTGCTATCTCTTTTTCGTTCCTCTCACCAAATTTTAACATATTTTTCTTATCGATGATCTGGACCAAGGCATGGAAAAGCCCCTGTGTATTCATTATAAGCCCAGCCCTGCAACCCAGTGAGCTATGCAAGGGGTGATGTGTCATTGTCAATTTGCACAGAAGAGAATGGAAGCAGAAGGTGTTCTGCCTCTTTCCAGCAGTGCTCAGCAACTCATACGATTTAGGCTGCAGGAGCAACCTTTGTTCGTGTAGCTGCCAAGGACATATTTACAGCTAATTCCAGATACACTAGTGTTAGAATAAATCAGAGCAGGGAAAAGGGGGATAGCTCTCATGAATGCCTCTTTCCAACACAAATTTGAAGGCTAATAAGCATTACATAATACTGCTGCTTTCACTTCAAAATCAGGAAGTTTAATTCACCTCTGAAATAATAGACCTGTATTAAAATCCTCAACTGTGGTTGTAGATACTTGTTTTCTGCACAAGTTAATAGCTTTTCTGCATGCGAGGGTAGAGGAAGTTTAAGGAGGTCATAGCTATATTAAAAGAGGGTCACTTGGAGGTGCTCCGCATCCCAAAATGAGTTGCGAAGGTTCACAGGAATCCCTTGATAATGGCATTGCTCTTTGTGCTTCCGTGATGCTGAATTTAATTCTGTTTTCCAGAAAGGAAATTTCTGGCCTATCTATTATAAAATGGATGTGAAAATGCAGGTGAACACAGAGCAGAGTGTCTCATAGCTAAGCTTGAAAGGAGAAAGATGCTACAGCAGACAACAGGCAAAGCCTAAAATAAATATATAGACTTAACGACTACAAGTGTAAAGTCAGTCCTTTACACCTGTGTTGCATTCTTGGAATGCATCTGACCAAAATCTTTTTGGTACAATTTCTGACAGGAATGTTGTGATAACACAATACAGACTTCAGCTTTTTGTTTGCGGGGCAGACAAGTTTATTTGTGCATTATCCCAACCCCACTAAGGTGAAATTAAGGAGCTACAGTTTTTAACCCTTTAATTATCGCAGACATGGCAGCTGCAGCAGTGGGAACTGTACATCTGTACTCCCCACGCCTTTCTTTTGCAGCCTTCAACACACACCTCACAAAAATCCTACAGCAGTGCTCAATGAAAACAGAGGTGAGGGGCAGCCTGTGATGTTCTGCCAAAGATGTTGTAATCTTTTCTCAACCTAGTAAAACAGAAGGCAGTAGGTGAAAAGGTTATAGATGGGGCAGCAGCTGGAGGGATGATATGCCAAATGGGAGAATAACACTGTGGGGTTGGTGGTGGAATTAAAGTATTTATCTCCTCAAGACAATAGTAATAACATCCATTGTCTCTGCTTATCCGTATCACTGAGAATATGCCTCATGCTAGAAACTGCCTGTTCTTTCTTCAACAGAAGGTAAGAAAATGCTTTCTTATTTCACCAGAATTAGTACATCATTTTAGAAAATTTTCTATAGTCAGTGTGGACAAGGTGAGAAACATTTTGGGGATTATATTGAGGAATGCTGGCAGGATTTAAGGAAGTGGTTACTATAGGATGTAGAGTGACTGTAGAAATATTCCAGAATGTGTAATTGCAACACATGCCCTCCAGCATTTTAAGGACCCCTAAAAGTACTGACAAACTTGCATAAAATCTACTGGAAGAGAGTGAAAATCTGTACATGTTAATAGTTAGCTTCATTTTTGGAAGCAAATCAATCTCCAGCAGCATTGGTAGGTTAATCAATGTTTTTCCACTAAAACTAGATCAGTACTTGCCAGCAACAGACCTCTTCTGCCCACACAGGTGGTCTACCTTGACTGTAGGAAATAGGACAGGGAGCTAATCAGGTTTTAGCACTCACAGGAGCATACTTACTTTGGACCAAGGTTGTGCAGATGCCAAGAAAAACAGCCATTTCCAAGCCAAAAGAATTGCAACAGAACTTCATGGCTACCTCAGCTTGTCTCAGACAGAGGTTTTGCATAGCTAGCCTCAGTTTACCACTGCTGAGTTCCAGAGCATTTGTAGAGGGCTTTTCTTGCAGATGGCAGAGCACATCACATTTATAATCAGTGTCTAGTACTGCTATGGAGGAGTTGGTGCTGGATGGCAAAAAAATTATTTTGAAGGAGAAAAATAAGGATGAAATACATAAATGGTGAAATAGAAATACAATATCTTTGTGCTTTCATACTTGGTGGATTATAAGAATGCAACCAGCCTAAACTGTAATGAAGCTCTCCCCCAAACCATTATTAAGAAGTCCAGCATATAAACAAGTATGTTATTCATAAGCTAAATTTCATAAAGCAAATGTAAAATAGGCAGATTTACCTTGAAGAGTCTGTAGTCAGGGACATAAACAGTTATCAGAAATTCCTGGCTTCCCTTCTTCAGAGCATTCAAACTCCAAGAACAGATCTACAAGAAAGCATAGGGAAAAATTCAAACATGCAGTGAGTCAAAAGGAAGTAAGAAAGAAATGGCTGTGAAGTAACTAGGAGATAAGTGGATTAATCTGGCACAAAAGTTGGCAAGGTTTTCTCTGCTTGAGGTTTGCTAACTGAAATTTGAACTGAATGTGGACTCCCCTGTGGGGTATTTAACCTTCTGGAATCCCATTTATCTCAGGGAATAAAATGTTCAGTTGCTTCTACAGGAAGACCAGTAGTCCAGAAGATTAGCTACAAGCTGCCATGATTCATTAATTGTGGAGGAAAATATGCCAGTTTGATAACTAACTGATTTTAAAACATTATTATTTTTAAATAGAGTCAAATTAAACCTGAAAACAAAAAGGTCATTTGAACTGAGAAATCAAAATTTAGGAAATCTCAGAATGAAATAAGGATTTTTTTCATACATTTTTGTAATTGTATTTAGTGATTTTGTTTTATTCCTGAAGGTAGAATTTGATAAGAGCAAAACAAAAATCATAAAATGTTACATCGACGAATCTGTTTTGAATCTAAACTTTGACACCATGTTAGAAACCACAGTAATTGTAAGGATTTCTAATGCACAAAGAGTTATCACCGCAGTTAAGAGCAAGCCTGTTTGACCTGTGTGACTGAGGAGGTTCATGAACACCTTTGGTACATGAAAGCCCGTCACACACTATACCCAGAATCCTTGTTACTAAGTGCCTCCTCTGGTTAACTGGTTGGAGCCATGGATAGCAATCAGAGATTGCTCCTTTCTTCATCCCTTGCAGATGGCACAACACAGTAAGGAGAAAACCATTATATTCTTCTGATTCTCGGACAACAACTGCCTTATGCTGAACTGAGGATCTTTTTTTTCTTTCTGAGCTCATAGGGCAATGAAACTACAAAGCAATCTGGTCTTTTTTGTGGAAGAAATGCAAGATACAGAGGAAAGAATTTACAATGCTGTTAAACTCAGACCTTCTTCATTTTTTTTTTTTTCTTCTGAAATTTGGTGAGAACTTCCTAGGAAATCATGTGCTTATGTTAATGTAACATTAAGGTTGATAAATCAAGTTCTCAAATGTCATGAAATACAGAAGTCAGGCTGAAGGCTCAACCTTTCCTCTGGCTCTTTGCCTCTTTCTTAAAATATAGTCTGTCTTTATGCTCTTATAAATTATTTCTCAGACTACAGAGAAGTTAATATAACACAAACTGGAATAGTCTACAAAGCTTTCTAAATAGTAAACGCATGACAGAAAACATTGTGCAGCTGGGCTATATAAGGAAAAGAGTGATTTAATCACAAACACTTCACTATGTTCTTCCTTGCATTTCAGTTTGGCATGATCATCTCTCTGTCTTGATCATCTCTCTGCCATTATTCATGCAGGGAGATTTTGGATAGCATTGATCTTGTGGAGGTGCTGTCCCTCCCAGAGATACTGATATTCATATGCAAATTAAAGTATTCATGTGTGAATGCAAGAATTCATTTTTTCCTGCCAAGACTGCTGGCTACTGAAGATAAGCCTTTGTGGCCTCAAAGGAAAGAAGAGGAAAACCTTGAAGGTAACAAAGTCTTTAAGGCCTTCTGCTTCCTGGATAGCCCTGACTGAACAGGTACCATATCTGTAGCAGGACAGAACTCTGCACAAGGTTGGATTTGTCTAGGATCCCCCTTATAGCCCCTATAAACAGCGATTGATCAATCGCAGCCATCCTCAAGTGTAGGCAAGGAAGACAATACTGATCATTTGCCTTACTGCCCCTTCCTTAGGCACCAGTCACCCCACAGGACATTTTTCTTCTTCCTTCACTAAGTAACGCCCTTGCAGGTCAGCAAAGGAGAGATATTATAAATAGGTCTGTTTCATACACACATGTGTACAGCAGTTTCATAGGAGGAGGGTGGCATGTAGGGCTCCACCTTCTGTAAGAATCCCAGCCCAGCATCGGTACTGTTTTCCCCATAATCTGCCTCGATCTGGGAAAAGTACCATGGTGGAGGGCAGACTGCATGGCTGTTCATGTGTGTGAACAAAATATCTCTTCCACATGTGTAACCAAAACGGTGTTGAAACATGAAGATTCATTTTTCAGAGCAGTCTATTATCTGCTGGATGAATGGCAAAGAACCTGGAGGATGAAATGCCCTGTGATGACAGTCTTACGCAAACAGTACTCTCCAGGCTCCTTTAGAAATGTAAGTCTCCTCCTACAAGAGGGAGAGAGACTACAGATTGTGGATATAAGGATAGATATAGACTGTCATAAATGGACTTCCTAAAGATTGCTTTTGGATTATCATTGTTATATCATTAATTTAAACAAAGTGTTTCAGCGGAGCCACCTACTTTGCCATGTAGGCAACTACTGAGTAGAATTTCCAGATATATTTTAGTCCTTTTCTTACAGAGTGAAAATGCTTCTGCCTTTAAATGCTGCAGCTCAGAACTTCTGGTATCTACTGGGGGAATGCAGCATGCACAAAAGAAAAGTGTTTTAGTTTTCACCACCTTAAAAAATATAATCAGGAACACCTCAGACACAATGATTCACCAAGATAACTGCATCATAAGATTGCCACAAAAATAGCTTTGTAGCACAGCACTTAAGGGGAGATTATATGGAGGACACCAGAGGACATGATTCTTCCTTCAGCATTGATCCACTGACACAAAGCCTCATTAGAGATAGGGTGGGTTGCAGCACTTAACCTCTCTCTCCCTCCATGCCAGGAGTTCCATGCCTGCAGCTTCACCCTGGGGCCAGGGAGTTCCATTCCTGCCCTGCACCCAGGTCAGCCCACTTATGGCAGCACTGCACCTTGATGGGAAACTGTCCTTATGTCTGAAACACAATCAGAAAGAAGAAAGAGAGACTTAGACGCTTGTAGCAATCAGATCTGTTTTGGGTACCACCAGCCTTCCCCACATCATTGTCCATGAAGCTGTCAGGAGATAAATAGTATTTCAGCAGGCTGTACTTTTATTTCTCAGTATGCGAAGAAATATAGTCCAAATGATATCCTGGATATACCCCATCTAAATATGAATGCACCATGTTAGAAGGAAGTCAATTGGTCAAGGTTATTACCCTGGAAAACATCTACTGAGATTTATCATGCTCCCAACAGCAATTTTCATCACACAAGTAAGCACGGTATTATTATGTCTGTGACTGAGCACTCTTGAAATTTCGATAGCTTTCAGTCAGATACTTATCTCTGGACACAAAGAAAAATTTTACAATTGTACCACTGCACAGTTGTCCCAGTTTTAAATAAATTACTTCAACTTTAGTCAAAGATGTGATGCATACTGCTTTATAGCAAGCACCTGCTGCATGCCCATTTTTGAGTAGTCTCAGATTACTCTTTGTGGAATTATTTTTACATATTGTGCACAAGGCTGTGTACTTGTCCTGAGATTATAAGGTGAAAACTTGCTCTAAGTGACATGGTTTGCATTTTGCATCTGTGTTGGAGATCAGGAGGGAGAAAGACACCGCCAGGTGTCGGGGGGAGGCCACAGAGCCTGTTCAGCACAGCAGCAGGATTTCTCCCTGGACCAGCCAAGGTGAGAGCAAGTGAAGAACTGGTAGAACCTACTCCACCACCGTCATACACTGGTGAAAGGAACAAAAGCCTGTGCATTGTGAGAAGAAAGGATGCTTCATCATGGAAATGAAGTGTCATAAATTACTTCCTGTTCCTACTGCGTGCAGTGAGGACAAGCTCTTCTCTGAGGCTCAGTGTTTTGGGTACTTCCACCAGAGTCTTCATTTTGGGCATTACCCATGGCATGATTTAGCCTAATGTGAACAACTCCCTGGCAAGCCAATTTATTTTTTACATAAACCTGTTGGTATATCATAATGTTATGTTTAAATTCCCTTCCATTAAATGCAATTCTTTATGTCTTAAATTATTTTAGACAGTTTCCTTTAACATTAACTAGAATTAACATTTACATTGTGATATATTGCAAATGACAGATGTTGGAGCAACTTTTTCCCCCAAGAACTATATTTCTTACCAGCTAGCTAACCTCAGAATTTTGGGGAATTATTGTATAATGTTGTTTCCAATCAAAATAAATGTGTTCAGTTTTCCTATAGGCAGTGGCATTAAATAACAGTTACACAGCTCAGTCCTGTTCCCACTAAAATTGGTGGCAAAACTCCCACTGACTTCATGGGAGCAGGATTTAGATCATGGTTGATTTACTTTAACATTCACAGGAATTATGGGTTAACCTCTAAAAGTAGGGAAAGTTTGGCCACAGAAGCCTCCAAAGACCTAGATATTTAAAACATATCTGTTGCTGCTACTTACACGTCATTCCATATACTTCCAGGCTCTCTTTTATACACTTTCATTAATTGCACAGAAATGCTTGTGAATAAGGTGAAAACAACTGGAAAAATTAATGCTTATTCTTATGGGCAATCGCAGTCAGCAGGAAGGGGAAGATTACTTACTCCCCTTTCTCCAGACAAGGAAACCAATCTTTTGAATGTCAGCTGCCAAAGTATAATCCAAAGAGGGGCTTTTGCATGTTTAACCACACCAATGTACAAACTTAAAACTCCCTTATTGTCCCCCTAGATCCTGAGGTGTCTAAATTACCTAGCCTCTTTAACAACATCCTATCTTCTTGTGCCAGAAAAAAACGTTTCCAGCTGTATGATATCTGGTATGCCATTTTTTTTCAGAGATTGTTGCCGTTTTCAGCTGTTCACCAAGCTTTCCCAGGTCAGCTCTGCCATTCCCCATTCCAAGGAAGGAGTGATGTGAGAAGTCACTTTACATGGAGGAGCCCTGCACTAGGGAAATATGTAAGTTCTGAAACACATTGAGAGGGTGAGGAACTTCTCCATTTAAACCCTTTTTAAGAAATACGCTTCCCTCAGTAGAGTGCATCCAGGTTAATCCTTCCAGGTGTCCATAGCAGCTTGTGGAGGATGGTGGTACTCAATGTGAGCTAAAAGTTTCAGGAGACTCTAACCTTTAAGATTGCATAAACTGCTTCATTTCTGCAGTAATCCCAAGAGACAACATACCTCCACAGCATAAGTCCCTCCCTGTATTTTCAGGTTTCAAGGAAAGGAATGGTTATTTGTTGCAGGTCCAAACCAACAGTAAATATCAATATTACTTGCCTGACTCAGCTGCTCTACTTAGTGTATTGATCTGCCCTTGTCTTCCCATTCCTATTCCTGTGCACTGAGGGAGGACAAATAAGCAGGTTCACAGCATTTATTTATGTCAGCTCACCCCAACACCGGTCCCAGGGGCACGACAACAATTCTTATTTCTTGCCTTTCCTTTGCAGGGGTGCAAAATGCAAGTCACAACCTAGCTTGCCACACTCTGCTCAATGTTTATGAATAAAATATGCAAATGTAGAAACCTGAAGATATTATTGGAAAGGGCACATGCGGCATAAGTTGCCTGCAGTCCTGCACGTCATCCATACTGCCAGCTGTGGAAGAACGCACAACTTCTCTCCTTCTTCACAGCTATATTCTGCCCCAGTTGGTAGCACAGTTGTAAAAGTGCAATCCCTCATCCCACCATGCAGATCACTTACAGGAATAAAGTTAGGAAAAGTATAAGAACAAAAAAATTAAGATTTTTTTTTTTTTTTCAGATTTGGATCAGTTAATAATATTACATTACTGTCTTAGAATCTAAGTTCTTTGCTAGAACTGATCAAGCTGTAATACATGTTTTTTAAATGTCAGAAATCCCTTCTGTACCCAAGCCAATAAAGAATACTAACAATTTTCCTGTAACAGTAGAAGAAATACCTGAGGCCATAAAATACTGTGGAAGGATGTTTTCCTCACAAAATTTTATAAAATCTTGATGGCGTAGTGGATTCCAATTCTTTTTCAATAGGTATTTAGAGAAAATGAGGAAAAGGGCCATTTTAGTTATTTTCAGTTGCAGCTTTTCCTTACAATGCTATGAATCTTTCATGGTGCAGCAGATAGAGTTCTTGCCCTTAAAAAAAATGCAATGGCTTTGTAACTAAATAATGTTACCCCTCTGGTCAAAAAATTTAATCACTGAAATCGTATTCAGTAATCAAAAGCAAAATTAAAGACAAAAATTGTCCCATTTAACAACACTTTATATCAGTTCTGTTCCACAATTATTATAAGTCCACAGAAGGGAAGGAGCATAAAACAAACATGAAATAATAACAAAACCATGTGCATTATAATATATATATCATAATAGTTCAAAACTCACAAGTGTTGGATAAAAAGCTTGTACTGGACAGAAAACATTCATAGGATTAAGATGGGGGGAAGTCATTGCTTTATCAGGAAAAATGTCAGTGAAATTTCACTGCTTTCAGCCCCTGGAGTTTCATTGTAATTCTTCTGTAAAAAAGCAGACTACTCTTGTTTTAAAAGTCAAGCCCTTCTACAGGGAAAAAAAGAAAAATATCCCCCCAAAAAATAAAAAAAAACCAAACTCAAAACATTTTAAAAATGATATTTTTTGTTTTCTTTATTTTTATAGTAAAAAGCTATCCCACATTTTTTTTACTGTTTCATAATAGACTAATATTAGTGCAAAATATACCAGGACACTTACAACAGGAATTGATTGTAGGATCATAGGATCATTCAGGTTTTGCAAAACACTAGTTCCACATGATACCAATGTGACTATAACTGCTTCTAGATATCACTTTGGATTTACCTTTGTGATCTTCTTAATTTTAAATGGCAAGAGAGAAACCTAGATGCTTTTAAAACTGTCAGCTACTGCTATGGGTTGAGAGGCTAGTCATAAAGTGCAAATATGGTAACTAACAGGGGGCCCAGAATTAACCATGGTGTTACAGGAGTTGCTTCAAAATACATTCTTTTCCTTCAATTTAGGATGCAGAAATCTGTTCAGAAAGGAGAGGTGAGGAACCAAGATTTCCCACTCTTCTCAATTATTGAAGCATCTTGAAAGTCAGTGGAGTTATGTACATTTAAATTGTTGAGTCTTTAGCACTACTTTTTCTTTCTTTACCATGAAAACAAGCTTAACTGAGTTCAAAATTATTCTGTACTCTTCCTGAGTCAGAAAATAACCTGAAACAGAGCTCCAAAAGAACCTTTCACTTAGTCTCTACATGCAGTACCTGCATAATCCAGATTTTAACAGTGTCTATTAGTTATTTTTTATATGGGTAGCAACCAGTTAGTGTGCTTATTTATCAATTTGTTTTATCTTCTACCCTCCCCATAAAAAAAAAAAAAAAATTAGATATCAACCCCTCCATATTTGCAGTGGGATGGGGTAACTGACATCTCCCACCATAGGAGCTCAGCCTTTACTGGGCCTCCTGAGAACTATTTTATCAAAAAATAATTATAATAAATAATAATAATAAATATAATAAATAATAATAAAAATAATTATTCCTATAAAATTTGTGTAATTTTACCACATTTTACTATTTTCAAAAATAAGGAATGCAGCATTGTTCCTAGCTTGTCTAATTTCAGGAAACTCCTCTAAATTTACTCGGAAATTTCAGTGAGACATTTCCCTGGAAGCCCACAGATTTTGGGAGCTGCAAACAGCCTGTGGAAAGCTGGTCCACATAGGATATCTTACGCAGTATAATTTCACTGCTCCTGTGCTTAAAATGCTTCCTAGCCCTTCCCTCCAGTCTGCATTCATTCAGATGAAATGACCAGAATGGGGTTTGACCAAACAGGGAGAGTCCCAAAGCCTGCATCAATCAGCTGAGCTCTAATGAAGTCAATGAGCCAGTTTATCCTGGCTGAGGTACTGGCCCCTAGTCTCCATAAAAGAATTCATCTGCACATTTGGTACAATAAAACCGAACAAAGCTATGAAATTTCCATTTCCAAGTTGGATAGGTCTGGGGAGGTTGGTCATGGATGGAAGCAGCCCTGATCTCAGTGCCAGCAGGGGAAGGAAGGATCCCCTCTGGTGCTGTGGCTGGACATTATCACATGAAAGGCAGCATGTGATGCCCTGGGAAGTATTAATCTGGAGTGCGGTGTCTCTTTTTTTCCTCTGCTGGAGCCAGAGCTCCATGTGTGTAAACAAACATGTAGCCCAGTGCCAGGTATCAGCTAAGCCATCCACCAAATGCAAGCTTTCATGTATTTATTTATGCAGCATATCTGCAGTGCATTTAAAAGCCAGTATGGATTGCCTCGACTTGATACCACCTGCAAATTTCTGTCTACTAAAAGTGCTTAACCTGCCTGTCATTCCTTGAACTAACAAAGAATATTAACTTCCATAAAAGTGCCTCTCTGCTGACTTTCCTGCATCCTCTGTTTATAGGTATGTTTTGGGAGTTCTTGTATTTCATATTACTAATATAACTTTTACAAGTGTCAAAGAATATCTGATGAAAGTGCTTTTGTTATCCTGACTCTAGAAGAAGATACCATCTATTACACACCTCCTTGTGTCTGTTAATACTGGGTTTTCTTCAGGTTTTGTTTATTTTCAATATTTTGGCTCTGTCATACTTTTCCCATTTCTTCCTCTTTCCATTTCTTCAGTGTGGATCAAAAGAGAGACTGCCAACAACATTACCTATTGGTGGTTTTGCTCGCAGGGGTGACAAAGAAACAAAAAACTTGACAAAAAACCCGACAAAAAACCCATGAATTCTCCATTAGTCTGTGTTCTCATTTGTACTGGGCTTAATTCAAAACCATGTGTGCATTTCAGATTGTGCCAGTGCAAATGACTACACAGGTGCAGAGCAATACAAAGTCTGCCCTAAAAACAGGGATGTTCAGGTCATGCATTAACATTGTTACCCAGGAGACCAGTTTATGCAGTGAGGTTAGAGGAAATGACTGCAAGAGAAGTCTCACCTTGAGTTAACGACCCAATACACAACAGATTTAAAAAGTGAAAATTACAGAGGAATAGGAGACTATACGTGAGCCCAATTGTGCATACAACTGACTGAAATGCATATAAATGGGCTTAGTATTTCAAACCTCAGGGTAATACATGTGGGATTATCCTCAGATAATCTACCTCCTCCAGGACACACTGCTGAAGGATTTTTTTAAACTTATTTTCCACCACACTTGTATAGCTTGTCACATCATCACAATCTCATTGAATTGATTACAGTGTGACATACACAGCTGGATCACTGGAGGTACAAGGATTGAAAGCATGCTGGAAAGGGAAAAGAAGGAGTAATTAGTGATATAATCCACTAAGTGGTTTAAAATCCAAAGGGAAAAGGCCACTGGGAGTGAAAGCTTGTGCCTGAGAGATGCTATGGGGGTGGTGAGCTGAGAAAAGAGGTTTCTTAGGAGGAGGTGGGCACTGATGGCTGAGCCAGCCCCCTCCATGGGGGTAGGACTGGGTGCAGGGGTGTTTTCTGTGCCCCCCCCCGCCCCCATCCACGGGGGTAGGACTGGGTGCAGGGGTGTTTTCTGTGCCACCCCCCCATCCAGCTGTGGGACAGACAGGATCATCAGAGGGAAGATGGGCAGTGGGTGGTGGTTAGGCAGCAGTCTGGCTGCTGGGGGATGCCTGCTGTAGGTAAAACACAACCTGTCCAGGATCACGCAGGCAGGCGGCATCTTGCTCCTTCACAAGTTTGGCCTGTTTTGGCCAGATAATTTACTCCTGTACCCCTCAGCCCAAGTATGGACCAGTGAATAAATCCTTCCTCTTCACGTTCCAGTTGAGACTGTGTATTTTCTCATCTCTTTTATACTGATGATTTTATCATTTTTGGAATATCTTTATTCTCAGAGACCATCTAGGAATTCTCTAAAGAAAATCTCATTCTCTTTCTTGAATGCTTTCCCTTTGACTTATTTTGCTCTTCTTCACTTTTACTACTTTTGCCTTCTTTCTTTTTATTTACCCTGCATACCATATCAGCATTTCAGATCATAGTCTTGTACTTTGATCTCTTGTGCTCATTCGCACAGCAGTGGTGTTTCCAAGAACCATGATTTTGGGGGCCTGACTCTCCTACCTTTTTCTTCAATGTCCAGAGTTGCAATACTTTTTCTTTCTCTTTTCAACTCTCTTTCCTTTTCACTTGATTTGACTATTCCTGTCCCCTTATGCTTCCCTTGTCCAAACAGTCCTTGATCTTGTCTCTCTGCTCCACATGTCACTTTATTTTTGCATTTCTGCTGAACTAAAATAGGGGATAAAGTTGAAGTTGCCCTCCACCTCACCTTCAAATACTTCTTGACATGCTTTACTTCCGACCCCTTTTACCAGTTATGCAGTCCTGCCCTATGTCTCTCACTGAATCTAATAATTCTTGTTTCCACAAACTTTGCTTTACCCTTTTTCACCTCCATTCTCTGTCCTTTCTTCAGAAGATTTTGCCTTCATGTCTCAGTTACCAAAGCCACAGGTTCTAATTCCAAAATTGAACATCTTTATTCTTCTATCACCTCTTAAAATATTTTAATCAACTAGTTGTGACGTGAAAAATATTTTTCATTGTTATTTAAATATAAATATAATTCAAATAAAAACATCTTGTGAACTAACTTCTAACAGGTGCATTAGGCATACGGAGTTCAATATAAGATTAAATGGTATTTTGATATATCCTTTCATTTTATTATGAAAAAGGGTGCTTCAGTCATTCAGGTTCATAGGATTATGAATTGACAATCTACACTGAGGAGAAGAAGGGGGTTTGTTCTACTTTGGGCTTTTTTAAGCAAATCTCTAGAGATTCACCTGGGACTGTCAGACTTGAGATTGAATGAAAAGTTAACATTTATTTTACTTATCCCTAAGCCCCAGCAGAAGTCACAGACTCATCATATCTATCCATATTTCACTTGATTTAATACTTGTTCTCAGAGGAATCGACTATCTTAAGCCTGGCAGAAAAGGTGGTCGTTCCCCCTGCCCAGCCAGCGGTGCTGCAACCTGGCACTGAGAGCCCAGGTCTGGTGGTGACTCCTTCTGAAACACAGGCTCTTCTCACTCCAGCCCAAGAAGCAGTGAAGCATTTTAATCACAGCGAACAACTTCAAAGGGGCAAGCCCACCTTCGAGCATCGTGCAGCCTAGTTTTTTGGAAAACCCAGGTTAAATACATTGTTCCAGATACCTGTAATAAATCAGATGGAGATCTTCTGAACGTCAGTCTAGCCTACCACTCCCTGGGGTTTTTGCTGAGGCAGAAAGGACTGAACTCCACCTAGCCCCATCCGTCCTGCCCTGTTCATCCTCCCTCATGCTGGGTTAAAACCCATGGGCAAGCCAGGAGCAGAGCAGTGCAGCACAGCCCCAGGCAGGGGACCGTTTGGGAACGCCGATTAGGATGGGCTTACCCACCAAACCTTGGGGCCAGGGCCTCCAGGTACCTATGGGGTTGCACAGGGGCTGAAAAAGAGTCTGATGGTGCTTAAGGGTTGTCCTTAGGTTCCTAAGTTGGCTTGTAGGTACCGGCATGCTGTATGTTGAATATTTCACAAAAATGGTCTGTTTTCCAGGATACTAAAGGATACTTCATAAAGTATAACTTAAGTAACTTCAACTATGGGATGATATCCACAGCAAGACTCTCAAAATAAAACATTTCTGGCTTGGTCATCAACACTTTTAAACAGGATTTTGAACAGTTAACATTTTGCAGTGTTCCCATAAGACAAACCATTTGCTTTCCATTTAATGAGCACCCATTCTAAGCCACAAATGCTGCTCACTGTTTTTTTCTGAGCAGTTGTCAATACCCACCTAAAATGTGATTATGTTGTTGGCCTCAGAAAGCAATGTTTCTGAGGGAAATGAGGTTTATTTTTTTTCCTCTGATCTACCTTGCTCAAAAGAAAGTAAGTGCTGAAAGTGTTTTAGTGCTGTAAGTAAAGCTCTGGAAAATTAACACTGATGCTGAACTTTTCCATCCCATGAAAGTCTAGATTTTCAACCATGAGGCATAAAACTTATTTTCAAGATAATGATGCAGGCTGAGAATTTTTGTTGCTGAAGATTCTCTGCGTTAGCTCCCCGTGTGAATAATGCACACGTTGGAAAAGAGGACAGAAGGATTAATTTTTCTGTATTTACCAAGAGATTGAGTGTTTTTCTTAGTATTTAGAAAAGTCAAGTAGTTATATGTTTGGATTTTGCTATTCATTGACTTTGGCATTAAGTGTTCTCTCATATACAGTATTTCTCAGGTTCTTATGGCTTTTGTATAGTCTGTATTGATTTACTGTATATTTAATCAAAATTTCTCATGCCACATGTTTCTGCTGTCTGATAGTTTCAGCAAGGAGTAGACTCCTTAGAATGCAGCCCTCCCTTCCACTGACAATAACAATGTTATAAAATAACATTGATTAGTCTCTGTCACTGTAAAGCACTTACTTAACCCATTTTTGCCAATCCAGCCTCGGTTTCCATGGAAATGGAAGACAGCAACACGGAAGACAGAACTTCGTGGGTTTTTTTGCTTTTGTTGGATTTCAGCTGCCTTACAACTTCATTCACAAAGTCCCCCATCCTCCATACGTTTTTCCTTAAACCTATAGATTTTAGAATTCAGGAAGATTCAGTCATCTGGGGTTTTCATTTTGCTGCCAGTGATTTTAAAGAAAGTTCGTGACCAGCAAAATTTGACAGGATGGTAGGTTTGGATACTGGAGTCCTGTGTTAATTCACAAAGTGGTCTGAAGTCAGTTTCTCAGAGATAAAATGAAGCCTTAGTGAAGCCTGTTGGTGCTGTAATTTAGCAGGAATAGAACAAGCTATTACCTAGATTATCACTTTTATAATATTAACATACAAGTGTAGAGAAGACTAGAAGCCTATATAATCAAATTAGATTTGGGTTATGTCCTTAGAAGGAGATTTTTGGCCTTTCTGAGAAAATGGAGATACTTCATAAAGCCCTGTGAAATATATTAATATCTCACCCTACTGCATTAAGGACTGTTGAAAGGATATCTTATCAATTAGATTCACTCGACTTTAGGTGAAGACCACAAAGCATGTGTTAAAATGTTAGAGATGAAATATATAAAATCAGATTAGTTGTCTGTCTGTATAGAAAAGTACTTTTAAAGGTCACAAAGTTGAACCAGTCACAAAGCATTATTTAGCTCACCGTAATGCTAAAGACAAGTACTTTATTCCAAGAATGAAGATGAGCTTCTTTTCCATGCATATGCTTCTTGCCCATGAATAAAAATGTGATTTTTTTCATCAATTTCTTTTCTTACTAGTAATTTTTTGACAAAAGCTTTTGGGGATAAATTAGATACCCAAAGTAACCGATTCACAACATTTTCTGTTCAAAGTCTGACTGATCATATAAATCACTAAGAGAACAGGCTGACATGTTACTGAGACAATGAAACAGGTCTCTCAAACAGAGGAGACTGATTACTTCACAGGGTTTTGATTCTTTCCTAATTTGGAAATATATAAGAGAAATAACAAACATCAACAGAGCTGAATAGGGAAGTTCAGAAAAGCCACTTTAAAATGTTTTTTTCCTTCTCCATATTTTTAAAAAGCATTGTGGCCTGCTAAAGCCAAGAGGATTTGTAACTTTTATCATTACCTTTCTTATTATCTGCTTTATGTTCTATATGGGAATGCTCACTGTGGACTAGGGTTTCTCTGTGACAGGTATAGCACAACTGCATGTCTGTTCTTGCCTTGAAAAGCTGATGACTTTGATTTCAGTGAATATCACCTTGGTGCTCAGGTGCTGTGTTTCATCTGTTACTGTTGTAAAGTTGCTTGTTTTCATCTCTGACAGGGGAAAATAAAGCAACATAGTCAATATACGTATGCATTTATTTTACATCCCCAAACAATAATTTATTTTCATATCTATGCATGTTCCTCCATAAACAGCACATTGTGATACTTCATCTTCATTTCACTGTTCCTACAGAAAAAAAACATATTAAAAAGTCTGCTCAGGCTTCCTATACTCACTGAAAGCAGCTGCTCTGGGCATAGCAGCACAGGCAGCCTAGCACTGCAGCAGTATTGCAAAACACGACAGTGCTTTTCCATCTGACTTCAAGCAATGGGGACCTACCTGCAAGAGCAATAAAATGTCTCTAGAAGTGGCACAATTTTAAAATACCTCAGGTTTTTCCTTTATTATCATAGGGAAGACTTATAGAAAGCACATGTCTGAACTTGCCCCATTCATTCCAACCCAATGCTGCCTTCTGCCTCCCTCTGAGTCCCCTCCAGTCACCCACTAATTTCTGCAGTTCGGCATGGGTCATGGTGCTGCCCCAGGTACCAACAACAACAACAACGGAGCAGGGGTCTCACCACCCCAGAAGCAACCCCTGGCTCAGAGCAGCTGAAGCTCGTTGGCACTGCCAGAGATCATAGAATCATAGAATGCTTTGAGTTGGAAGGGACCTTTAGAGGTCCTCTAGCCCAACCCCCCTGCAGTAAGCAGGGACATCTTTAAATAGATAAGGTTGCTCAGAGCCTCCTCCAA
>VZTL01077486.1:38476-50410 GCA_013400535.1 Scopus umbretta | reverse complement strand
AATTGAATAATCACAACTACCCTGTTAGGGCAGACATATGCCCCTTGATTTTAAATGGGGAACTTAGAAACAAGAGCAGATTTAGCAACTTCTTTGAGCTCATCCAGTAAATCTGTGGCTGAAACAAACTGGTTTCCTGATCTTACAACTTAATGTCACTGTTATTTAATATAAATCCATGTTGCCATGAAAAAGTGCAGACCTTTTGCCACATTCCTCCCCTACTTCCATCCCTCCCCACTTCTGTCTGTGTTTTACTGTGGCCTGCTTTGTGTCACCAGCAGTATTAGGAGAGCCATAGAAAAAGCCACCTCAGGAACCGGTCTAGCTGAAACTTCACCCAACAAAAGCATATGGTTAGTTCTCAGTAACTCCATCTTATTGCCTGGCCATACAAATACTAGTGCTGAAGAGAGACACCACAGGAAGGTGAATTACTTCCTCCAGCTGCTAGATACATTATGCTGGATTAAAATAACCTTCTAACTATGGCCTTAGTCACGGGCCAATGCCGTCCCTTTGATCACCTTTTGTACTATGATTTTATGCTTTTGTACTCTTCTTCCTTATGTCACTGGCCCATGTACAGGGGAAAATGCTTGCTTTGGTATATGACACACTCATGAAAAATTCTGATATTCTGCCCCGAGGCACCCTATTATATAGTAGCCTGCCACACAGGAAATGAAGCTCTTTTCTTAAAATCTGTTTCTCGTCTTGCTCAATGAAGCATGGCTATAATAAGGAAAATGTGTTATGGATTTTGACAAAGCCTTTCAATTCCTCTCTGACTCTATTCTGCCCAGCAGCAAAGATACCACAGGAAGGATGTGCATCTTTTTCCCAGGGTTGATGTCCTTGCACCTGGAGCAGCAGCCCATGGCAGACCTAGGATCCACCCAGGCAGCATTACAAGGTTCTTGGCCCCATCTTGCAACTAAATATTGAGTAAATCTGAACGTATCAAGAAATTTGGCCTCAGATGTTGATGATTCCCATTCAGAGGAATACTTGAACTTGGTGATCCACAGTGCAGCATCCACAGTGAAGACTTCTAAAAACACCAGTTTCTGACTAGATCAAAAATGTCCTGGTGGATTACATACTTGCACATTTGTCTAGAAGAAGATGTGAAAATTTGCACAAAGACAGATATATAAAGGAGAAAATTGGCTGGGATTCTCTTAAAAAAGGTTTGGAGAAAGCTGAAAAGCTTGAGAAGACATAGAGCAAAACTGCTCAGACTCCTCAGATTGTTTGAACATGAAAGGGTGAGTGCTAAGAGTGCAAGACCATTTCCAGCTCTTCTTTCTAAAGCTACTCTTAAAATATAAACTGTTCATTACAATGTTATACAGCAAAAGGGACCAAGATTTGGGTGCTGATTTGAACTGAGAATTTGAGGGAAGATTTGCACGCCCCTTTTCTTACATACTTTAATTTTACAAGGATCAGGTCCTTCATCGTTTTTAACCTTTGTTTTCCGAGAGCTGCAACCAACCTCAGCTGTGTCCTGCACTCCTTTAAGTCATTCTGAATTCCAATCACAGCCACCTCCTGTGGTGGTCATGCTCACATTGATTGCAGAAGGCTGCTCCTGGGTGTTCAAGCTAATTTTCTGCATCTGTCCTCCTCAGTTGCCTTGATCATCACCTGTACTTGTCCATCCTACAAAGAGAATAGCCTTAAGCTATATTGTTAGTACTGCCAAATCAGAAGCCCAAGTAGCACACATTGTCATAAGTGAAAGAAACAAAAATCTTTGCATGTTCCGAGAAAGGTGTTGCCAGCGATTGTTTCCAGTGCTATTATATCACATGCTAGAAGCCACAACCAGGCCCCTGTTTCTCACAAGATCTTACTGTCAGCTGATGGAAAGGGTCCTTCTACGTCATGATGAGGTCCATGGCTTTTAAAATGAGAGAGTCCTTGCTACTGTGGTATTCCAGTTAAACAAGAAGAGAAGCATAATGATAGCCAAGAGTTCCTTGTTATAAATGGTTAGTGACAAAATATCAGGGTATGCTTTCTATCAGCTTGCTGTTAATACAGTCAGCCAGCCAACTCCACTATCCATTCCCAGCACTTACTACAGTGTTATATAATAGACACAGCAGCTTTTATTAAATGTTATTGTAAAACATCTTATCAGAAACATTGAGAGCTCTGGCTGATCTTTTCTTATTTAAATGAAAACACCCACTTACTTATTATACTATACACAGATGAATCACTCCCCTCCCCTTCCCAAAGGGCTAAAAACTGTCTGCAGTTAAGGCATGCCATGCTCAAAGGAGCAGACTACAGCTATTCAGGCAGACACCTCCAGGGACAATTCTAAGTTTGGTTGCAGCCAGTGACATGGAATTTAGCTGTGCTCTGATCAGCATTGGCATCAGGAATCCCTGGCAAATGTACAAGTGAGAGGAAGAATGGATCAAGTCAACACAAAGCGTGGTAAAGGGGCACAGTCAAGACATTGTACTACTTTTGCCTTCACAAGCTTATGCATTTGGAAAAGGTATTATGTGGTTTATTCATATGTGACAGAAGACGTTGGGGTTGTTTTTGTGTTTACCTCCTTCCATCTGTGAATCAGCACAACTGGGCTTCTCAGCAGGAGCAAGCTCAGCTGTGTGAGTAGTAGATCAGAAGTTGCTGCAGAGCACCACCTTGCTTTGAGCTCTGTTCAAGTAGGCATGCCAAAACACTATTTCTTTCTAATCAAGCCCTACTCTTAGCTTGCTCCCAAATTAATTTGGAAGAAGTATAAACTTCAACAGAAACATGCCCAGGAATTATTTTGGATTTTATCAGGTTGCTTGGTTTTGATTTCCACCCCCCACTCCCCCCCAGTGAAATTAATTTTTGTTGTGAGAGTGTTGAAATGCAGACAAAAATCACAAGCCAAATAATGAAGTACCAGGTCAGTAAACAGAAATTAAGAGATGAATAGGCTATTAAGACAAGCAAAGGACAACTAATCTCTTTGTGCTCTCTGCAGAGATGAATGCATGATGTATTACAAGCAACATTTAAATCAGCTGTTAACTTTTACTGCTTATTTTCAGAGATTCTTTCCAGAAAACTAACCCATGTTATGTTTAATAGTCTCTGCTTGTTTGCTAAGTTTTTGCCTCAGACTTCATGGAAAACTTCTTGAGTTCTTGTAACATAGACTTCTCTTCCTCCTCCCCAAGCTTTAGGGACTACTGCTTCCGTAGCTACCACTTTTCCCCTTCCCTTTCTATACAGCTGTGCTTCCTTTTCCATGCAATCCAGAATACAGTCTGTTTCTCAGTAGAATGAGGAGAAAGTGGTGATGTTGGAGGCTATTAGCTGAGTGGGTTAATTAAAAGTACATGGCAACCATAATTGGGGAAGGAAAGGAAAGGGATATAAGAGATGGTAGGGAGAGACTATCTTTGGGAATAAATGTTATTATTGATCACTGCATAGGTTTTTTTTTTGGTTTTTTTTTTGCCTGTTAGAGCTGATATAATGAATGCAGTGACTGTCATCTCTTTTACCTTCTACAAGGACACAAGGTAGGGATTGTGAAGTGTGGGGTGGATGGCAGAGTTTAATCTCAATTAGTTTTCTAGCATTGTGACTTCTAGAATTAGTTTATAGTTTTTCATGGATTTCTGGATTGTACTGGAGGCCTTTGTGTGCTATGATGTGAACTGGAAAAATTGTTGCAGGGTTTGGACTACCAGAGTGTGCAGGTTGTTCCTCATTTATTCCCACCCTTGCCAGACTCAACATCCATGAGTTCCTGTATTATCTCTCCCACTCATGCACAGTTTAAATTGTAAGCCTGCTCCATGTATTATAGTGCTGTTGCTAGTTAAAAAAAATCCTAATTATTTAGAGTATTCAAGTAAGATGGTTTACAATTCTTTAGAGTAAAAGGATTTTTTCAGCAAATGTTCTCAAAACCTTGCATGTTCATGTTGGGAACTGTAACACTTAGTCTGACATAGTCCTATTGTACATCACTAGACTGTATGGGCTTAGATGTCCTTTGAGTTGGTATGTCAAGGTAGGGTAAACACAAGCTTTTATCTATTCAGCAGAAGGAGTTTAACTTATCTGTACTTTTGCGGAGTTTTTGGGTTTTGTATGAAAATATAAAATGCTATAATAGACAGTTCTGTATTGAGAACTATTAGTTCAGTTTTGGGAAACGATACGTGTGTAGGATGGAGTGAAGATACAGCACTGAGGGCAGTAAATTTGCTACTGCATTTCTGGATTGGTTATGAAATAAAAGCTACTGTTGTAAGTTCATGGACTAATAGAAGTGCCTGAGGAATATTTAAACCCAGTGAAGCTAGTGCTTTTAGCACACTGGAATGCTGCTTTCTTGCAGCAGCTACTATTCTTCATTTACATGCAATTAGCTGAAACAGAGACTATTTCTTCCTATTAAGGTGGAAATAATGAATTAAATCTCTGACTTAAAAATTGGATTTCTGCCAGCTGAAACTTCTGTTACAGAACTGAAATCGGGGTAAATAGCTTATGCTGTTTGCAGCCTTTCCACTGTGCCATGCAATGTTGTAGAGTCGTCCTCTGGGAAAGGTTTCCTTTCTTGGTGTGGGTGGAGAGTTTAGGTGTTGCTAACACCAGCCTCCTTGGCTGTTAGGTGCTCCAGAAAGACACATTTTAACAGCATTTCTGTGGTGCAGTAGGGACACCTTTTGCTTAGAATCAGTCTAAACCCGATGAACGTAGGGGTTTGTCTATAAAAAGCATCTGCATACCCACTGTTTGCAGCAGGCAAGTAGAGGTCAGTTCTATCACTAGCTTTTCCTAGTTCTTTACATGTACTTGACATGTGCCATTTCAGGTAATTAGATTTGCAAGTCCTTTCTGCAGCTGCACCCTTTTTTTGACACAGGTCCGATCCTTTTCGTCAAAAGGCTTGGTTTCTGTATCATTGGGCGGCAGCACATGCCAACACAGAATCAGTTTGTCCCCATAGCTGAGCAACTACACCGGGGGACATGGAGTCATGAGAGGTTTCCTTGGACTCTGACTGTCATGTGAAGAATGATTTATACTCTTTACAGAGAATCTACAAGAAAATTTCCTTTTTTTATTAAATATCCCCTAAGGTTCATGCTGAAGCTGCCATTGTGGTGTTAGAGTTGTCAGTGAGACTGCTATTATATAGATGTCTAAATAATGGGAAAATATGTGCAGTACAAGGGAAAATTACAACTCACAACATATTCTGTGGAAAAGAGAAGGTAGATGTGCACATTAACATCTTTTTCTCAGTGACTGAGAGGCATTATTACCATATCAAAATTATTATCTTAAATAGTTGTAATGTTCTCAAGAAAAAAAATCTTTCGTGCCTTTTTTTTAGCAGAATTATATTGTAATTTCCATGTGAAATAGAGAAGACAAGGAAAATAAGTGTCTTGCTTGCATTGAATGGACAAATATCAAGCAAGGAATCAACGTAAGGAACATGGGCAGTGAAAGGCAGTGATACGGCTTTTTGAAAATATATGAGGAAGTATTGCCAATGTGATCACTCTCAAGCATTTATGTTCTTATTTGTGTCTGAGAGATGGTCTAGATCATAAGACAGCTGAACCTCATCTCAGTTTTGATGAGTAATTCTCATAATTAACTTTATCTTCTCAAGCCACAACATGGAGGTGTTTGTAAATATTTGTGATGTGGCATATGTTGCGCTAAGCTGTGGAAGTAGGTTCCACAGCTACACTGTGAGAGTGATGAGCTACTTCGTACTTCCTTACTGGCCTTCACTGAAGGCATCTTTTCAAAGAATGCTACCAGAGACTGGTAGCTTGTACATCTGTGCATACCTAAAATGTAGGTGTCAACTGGAAATGTTAACCAATGTTAGGTGCTGCAAAGATATTTTTTTCCACTTCCCCAAAACCTCTAATGTTTAATAGTGAAAAACACTATGTGTAGAGACAATATAATTATTTGCAGTCCTCAAAAATTCTTGTATTTCTACTGAATATAAAATAGATGGGATTTATTACACCCTACATGTATTAGTTTTACCCTAAAGCAATTTCTGAGTTCAGGACGGCCTGTATCCATAGATACTCATGGATGTCGATTTCTACAGCAGTTCACTGACCTTGCAGGACCACAGCTTTCTTGTTAGTAGTTGTAATAAGTGAATTTTAGGCTGTATTCACCAAGGTGGAAGGGAACTATCTTTTTGTCCTGCATCCAGCACTGTTAAAATGCAGCTAGAAATATTTTTATTGTGGTCACTCATTTAATTTGGATTTTCTTCAAGTTGTTAAATTCTTAAGTGTAATACAGTAAGTTAGAGTTGCTTCAGACCTTTGGGAGGACTTCTAGAAAACTTATGGGTCAGTGGATCTGAGATGAACCATGTTTCATTTAAAAACAAAGCCAACAACAGAAAAACCTCACACAAAACCCCCTCCAAACAGCCAGTTCACCCAGTAAAAGCAGTTTCATTCCATGAGCATTCTTTCATGTAAATTACATGTATGGATCTGTTGCTCATGTCTGGTTACTTGAACCTTGAAAGTCAAATTCAAATTTGATGGTTTTTAGTCCTTACATTATTCTTGCTCTGTCTGAATCGTGTCAAATATTTCTGAAGAACATCTTAGGACATACAGTCTTCCATGCACACTAGTAAAATGTCCCCACTGTCAGCCAATCTTCAACCATGATTATGGTTCCTAGATGCTTCATTGAGTATCTGGGAATCAGAGAATTAATGGTTGAAGCAAACCTCCTTACCTCCTATTAAATCAGAAGAGAGTATAATTAGTACCTGTAGACACAGTTTTGTATACAGGTGTGACGTGATGAGATGTACTTGATAAGCAGCAGGCAAAGGAAAATTGGAACAAGGTGCAGATATGTGTTTAATTGTGTGCACATGTGTAGGCATACAAAACAAAGACTTCAATATGTCTACATATTCTTTGTGAGCAGACCTGAAAAGTAGCCGACCGAGAGGGAAAAAAAGCCACCTGAGATTGGGCAGGACACTGCTACAAAAAATGTCAAGCAAGGAACAATTCATGTTGAGGGCTCAACTGAGAGACAACAGAAGTTAGCGGGAGGTTTCTCATTAAAGCAGCTATGCAACTGGA
The DNA here is from genome assembly GCA_013400535.1 of Scopus umbretta. Taxonomy (NCBI): domain Eukaryota; kingdom Metazoa; phylum Chordata; class Aves; order Pelecaniformes; family Scopidae; genus Scopus; species Scopus umbretta. Next base: position 43,271 of record VZTL01077486.1, on the reverse strand, counting down.
CCCTTGGTGGTCTATCAAGGTCCTTTAGCTCTAATTTATGAGCATTCTTTGAAACAGCTGATTAAAAACTGAGCTTGGACCCCTGGGGTTTGTCCTAGAGACTCTGTGATTCTTCAAAGTAGCTGCATTGCTGAACGTAAGTTTCTGCCAGTATCAGTTAAAACTGTTCTGCTTTCTCAATTCTCCTCCCGTTTCCCCAAACTTTGTTAATGCTTCTAAGTTTAATTCTGGATTAGAGCCCTGAGCATCTTCAAATAATCTGAATTGTTTTGTCACCTCTGACAAGGATTTTTCTTTCAGACATAAATAAATAAGTATTCCCTACAAATTTCACATTAAAAGGTAATTACAGTGCAGTTCTGAATAAAGAGACTGATTTGCAATTGTAAGGAGGCCTTCCTTCCATTACTGCTAATAAACAACTGTAAAAGATGGAGACTATGTAAAGCTCCAAATTTACGCTGCTTTTCTCTTGACAAGCTTGCACATTGATTATGACATGCAGACTGACAGCTTCATGGCATTTTGGAATGTTCCAACTGCACTAAGTATGTGGTACTATTTATTTTAGTACACCCATTCCCACAGCAGCTACTGACTCACAAGAAAAAGCTAAGAGCAATATTTGGCATTTGTTTCCTGTGCAGTACAATTTGCCTGGTTCATTAACCTTCTTTATGTAGATGTAAATTCTGAATCTGACATGGTTATTTTTGGGGTGCATGTCAAAACTAGATTTGTCTGAGCAACATTTGCTTCTGAAAACATTTAAAATTGCTTCACTGGTTTTGTCTTTTAAAGCAAGTTTTGTATTGCATGTTAAGCTATGTTTATGTTGCACGTTTGAATCTCTAGCACCATTAAACTTGTAGAAGAAAAGTATGAGACAAAGGAGAGTGTATAAAGCACCAGCTGTGTGACATTATCCTGTACCTGTTTTACCAGAAATAGTTTCTTTCTGTTTACACAACACAGCATTCCTGCAGATTGATGGAGGCTGAATGTAAATTTTGCTGTCACTTGTAAATTGATTGGATTGGTTGCTCACACACAAGCATATATAAAGAAAGGGAGAGGTTTATGCTCCTGTAATCACATGAGAAAAGGCTCCAATATTTCTGTACTTTTGTGTATGTAATGCAAAATACAACAACAACTAAATTAAGTCCCCATTTCTGCTACAGATTCTTTGTGTGATGCTGGTATACACAGCAGTGCTTTTCCTGCTGCAGTAAGAAAATTTGCAGAGGAGACTCTTAACTATTGTGAAACTGCTGCATGTTGTGCAGTACTTTACCTAGAATACACCAAGGACTCTTTCAATTCACATAAAGATTATTAGTTTTAGTTTTAGTTTTTTAGGGCTGCTTGACTATAAATGTGCGAAAGCCAGGGTATTTTCTACTGTTAGTGGTAGTGTAGGTGTATGCCCATTAGCATTCTAGTACAAAAGCTTGGCTTGCACTGGGTTTATGATTTTTGGTAAGAATGAAGATATTCGTCTACAGCTAGAGTCTGTTTGCAACTGACCTCCCATCACATGAGTAATGTTATGTATCAGATTTTATGAATAAAACGCATGCCAAGAAGAATGAGTTGTGAACACTTGCAAATAAGTCAGGAATAGTAAATTAACCAAGCAACTAGCAGCAATGAGTTTATTCATGGAAACCAATTTGCTTGGTAACGTGTCCACGCTTTCCAGTTTCTCTCCTCAGTTAGCCATGTTTACCAGGAGAAAGGAAACATTGCAGGCTAGGACTTAACTTCTATAAAACTGTCAGCACTGAGACCTCAGCTCAGTGGGTGCTAGTTCTGCCAGCCCCCAGTACCTTTTCTACTTTTTTCCCCACATGGTGCCAAGAACAGTGTGGGGAAGGAGGGAGGAAGAGAAATACATTAACAGCAAAACAGGCCACTTTTCAAGGTTTTGTCTCACCAGTTGTTCTGATACAACCTCTGTCTCTCCACTCCAGTGACTTCTTTCTTGGAAACGCTGATACTTAAAACATGCAACTTTCCCCCCCTCCCTGCCTGATGTACACACATGTGGCCTAGGGCTCACCTCATATACACACTTTTCCTTTCCTCTCCACAAAAGAAATTGCATTAAGAATTTGGTCTTCAGTGACCTCACTCCCAGTAGCACCACACAGTTCAGCAGATATCACTCCTCTGCTATGGTAGACTGAGTCTCCAGCTGCTGCCAAGGTGCAATTGGATTTGTTTCATCTCATTTTCTATCATGACCTTAAAACTGGCCCCTTGCTTGAAATACAGGACTCATTTTGGTTTCTCTTGCTGCCTGGCAAATATGTTTTCAAAGCATTTGGAGACCAAGCTAGGAGGAAAATGCCCTCCACATGCTTAGGAAGGATGTAGTTTCCTCTGTGAATTAATACATTCTCAATGGAATAAGTTAGTTACAAAGATCAGAAAAGTTGGCAATATATGAAATATGAAGATGGGATCACCTCCACCAGTCTTGCATACTGAGCCAGATACTCCTTTTTTGTCCTTTTTATGCTGTTCTTTGGACTACCAGTTTACACTGATGGTCTGGATGCAGATGGAAGTATATTCTCCATATCAACGCAAAATTTGTTTCAAATAAAAGAAAAAATATTTGATGGGCAGAGCATGATTCTGCCATCCTGATGTACAGAAAGATGTTTAAATTGGTTAAGAGATTGAGTGTGTCTATTCATGTACGTTAAATAAAATGACTAAATCTTAAACATAAGCATGCAGAAGTAGGCAGTAGTACAGGCTGTAACTCTTATTAGAATGGCAAAACTGTCCTAGTTGGTCCAATGCCTCCTTTCTGGCATGTGACTTCTACCTCAAATTTGAGCCTTTCATATTTTTAGTGTGCCCTGTCTGGAGAAGGGCAAAGATGCCTTTGAACTCTTTCTGTGTCTCCCTGCTTTTTTTGACCAGTAAAGAATTAATTTAGGTGGGCTTTCTCTACTGCTCAAAACATGGTGGCTGCCTTCTACTAAATATTAGCTTGGCCTGCAATCGCCACCAATTTTTTTCCTGTGACATTGATCCCTCCTTCAAGTCTACCCCCTGACTTGCCCTTTTAGATTTCTTTTAGCAGGACTTGGGGGAAAAGATGTCTACAGGGATCTATTTTTTTGAGGTTCTAATGCCTTTTCTGTCACAGCAACTGGATTAAAAAAAGCTGTGCCAGAAGAGATAATATTTTTTCAGGTTTTAATTCTGCAATTCCCAGCATAGTATCTAGTTATTTCATAAATGCATACATTTAGGAATTTTGTGAGATAACTATCTTAAAGTGGTCTTTGAAACCAACAAGTTGGGATTTTCAGAACTAGGTACTAGATACATGCTCTTCAGAAGTTTCAGGCATCCATAAATTCCATAACAAAGTGGAGTGTGCTACTTTTCTCAATGCTAGCAGGTCATTTATATAGATATGTTAAAAATCAATTTACATATCCCACTTTGGGCAACCCAGTCTGAAGACTTCAGCTGATGCATTTCCTTCTAATGTTGAAGGTACTTACAGGATCATTAAAAGAAACATTTCTAAAGCTGACAGTACACAAATAGAGATTTATCTGCAATGTGTTGCCACAAGCAAGAAAAATTTATATGCCACTGGATGTCACCCTAACAAAGCTCAAAGTACTTTGTCAGTACAAATCTTTACACTTCCATTATAAAACAGTGTACAGCCTGTTAAACTCTGGATTCCTCAGCAAAAGGAGGGCAAAATAATCCAGAAGTTGCCATATTAGCTCTCCCATGAAGAAGCCATTGACATCTCAAGTGTTACATCAGGCAAAAGACAAGTAGGTTTCTTTTTTTTTTTGGTAAAACATTAGGGATGACAAATCAACATTGAATCTATCTCACCTTGAATTTTTTCAGGATTTCTTTTCTAGAGACTTATTATGTTGCATGGGTTGTTTAAGGGTAAGAGGCAAGGCAATTGTCAACTCTGACTATTTTTCTCTCCCATGTCCGTACATGTTTGAGAATTTCAGCAGAGAGCATGGAAGCTGAGTGTTCAAGTCCAGTTAAAAGTCAATAGAATCTAACCCTCTCTTCAACTAATTGTCAAAGAGTGACAAGAAGCTGTAGGTCATCTGCCGAAGGATAATTTAGCTTAGGGACCAAGAATATTGCCATTATGAGCTTCACATATAAAGTGTCTCAGTAGAGAAGGGACTTATCTGAGGACAGAACAGTAAGTAATGGGGTTAAGCTGCTGCAAGGAGAATTTGGTCACAAATCAGCAAAAGCTATAAATTGAGGGTAGGTGCTTTTAATAGAGATAGATAAGCATTCACCCCCCTGTCCTGGTTTTAGCTTAATTCAGAGTTCATTTTCTTCCTAGTAGCTGCTATAGTGCTGTGTTTTGGACTTAGGATGAGAACAATGCTGATAACGCGCTGATGTTTTAGTTGTTGCTCAGTAGTGTTTAGTCTAGTCAAGGACTTTTCAGCTTTCCATGCTCTGCCAGGGGCACAAGAAGCTGGGAGGGAACGCAGGCAGGAGAGCTGACCCAAACTGGCCACAGGGCTATTCCATACCACCTGATGTCACGCTCAGTATATAAACAGGGGGGAGCTGGCCGGGGGGAGCGATTGCTGCTCGGGAATGGGCTGGGCATCGGTCGGCGGGTGGTGAGCAATTGCATTGGGCATCACTTGTTCTGTATTTATTATTATTATTATTATAATTATTATTATTATTATTACTTTCCTTTTTCCTCTGCTGTCCTATTAAACTGCCCTTATCTCAGCTCACGGGTTTTAGGTTT